>NTHP01000227.1:498599-528231 GCA_003416845.1 Oplegnathus fasciatus | reverse complement strand
TTTTTACAAGTAACAAAGTAACAAAGTACAAAGAATTTCATTGCCAGTGTCTGCTTCACTGTAACTGTTGTACATATGACAAATTCAATTGAACTGAATTGAAAATGACGAACTTGAACTTGAAAATTGTTGTTGATTCATTTTCTGTCAGTAATTGTCTCTAATAAAAAAAACATGTTGAACTACAGCTCGACAAACTTTACTGCCAACAATGGTTCATATTCAACATTAAAAAACAGCCATTGTCTTTCATGTTACAAAACAAAGTGAGCTCACCTCATGAGGAGATACCGGTCTGGTTACATTGAAGCTTTCTTCAACATCAGGCATGCCGACATAGATATTGAGGTATCTGGAAGGAAAACATTTAAATAATTCAAACTCAAACTGAATCTAGAAGCTGCTTCATGTGTCTGTGGGTCGTCGGTGTTCACATGACTTACTTGAGGTACCACATCGGATCAGCATCACTTGTGATCTTCTCATTTGCTTTCATTATTTTCTTAATCTGGAAAACAAGACATTAATTAATATCTTCACATAAAGACGCAGCTGAGACACACACACAGACACACACACACACACAGACACACACACACACACACACACACACACACACACACACGTTGGGGTCGCGTTTTACCTCCACGTTGATGAAATAGTTGAACGAGTCAATGTGCTGCTTCACAAGTCCTTTCACCTGGAAAACAGGTTGAACAACAGGTCAAAAAATGACAGAGAAACGACACATACAGTTTGTACGTAGAGCTGAATCAATTAGTCTGATAAGTCGATCAACAGAATGATTATTGCCTTTTTGTGACCAGCTAAAAAAACGGAAATAAAAAACATTTACATTACTGCAAATGATCAAAATCCAGATCCAGTGTCAGTACCCACACACGTGCCTACATACTGTTGACCGTAGTATCCATCACTTTAATATCACTGGGTGTATGAGGTCATTAGAGCTGCAACAATTAGTCGATTAATAGATTAGTTGTCAACTATTAAATTAATTGCCAACTATATTGATAATTGATTAATCGTTTAGAGACATTTTTTAAGAGTGTCCAAATTCTCTGATTTCAGCTTCTCAAATGTGAATATTATGTGAATATATAGTTTCTTTAGTCCTCTGTGACAGTAAACTGAATATCTTTGGGTTCTGAACAAAACAAGACATTTGAGGACGTCACCTTGGGCTTTGAGAAACAGTGATCAATATTTTTCACCATTTTCTGACATTTTACGGACCAAACAACTAATCGATTAATCGAGAAAATGAACGACAGATTAATCGATAACGAAAATAATCGTTAGTTGCAGCCCTAGAGGTCATTGCTGGCAAGTCTGTGAATTAGTGAGCAGGACTGTTGATGAAGTTTATTGATCTGTCACACATTTAACTAACTAGATTAAAGAAAAACAGACTTTCTCTTCTGATTTTTTTTATCCAAAAACAGTTGATTTTCCAGAAAATGTTTATAAATTAATATCTCAATACAAAGTTACATTCACTGTGACAGAGGATTTATAGAGTAGATGTGGGATAAATGTACAGCAGGTGGATGAAGGTGTGTTCTGTTACCTTCAGGAAGGCTGGTAACAGTTTCCATTTTTCCTGTCAAAAAGAAAAAAAAAGAAATTAAAAAACAAATCCGGTTTTATTGTCAAATAGCTTCAAGTTACACACTTATTAACTTGTAACAGCAGATAATTAAACAACTGTCCTCAAGTGTGAATAAAAGTGACTCTTTTAAACAGTCACCCCACACAGAGACAGACTGAGCCCCTGTGTGAGGTTCAGATTCAGGTATCTGAACCTGTTTGTTGTGTTTCTCTGAGCTGTTAGCCTCCATGTTAGCTTCTCTCCACTCGTGGTGTGAAACTTTGAGTGTTTCTGTGTCTGAACTCACCGCTACAGTGTTGACAGGAGCCGCCAGCTGCTGAGGACTCATGTCACCAAACTCTCCTCCGAGCACCTCCATGGTTGTTTCTGCTGTTCAACAGTAAACACATAAAACTCTGCTCATGCTGTCACTGTTCATATGCGGCGGAAGTCGCTCCAACATGCGTCTCTCTCATGTGTTACACTGTAAAACGTCCGTGCGGGCGGAACCAAAGAAAGTGTTCCGCTTTTAGAAATAATAATAGTCGCCTAATCTTGTGCAATAATCGTGTACAGATGGTCCATGTATGTATTTAAGTATGTGAGGTTATCTAGCAAGTGTCTGTGAAAACACCAGTGGTGGAATATAACTCAGTACATTTACTCAAGTACTGTACTTAAGTACAAAGTTGAGGTATCTGTACTTTACTTGAGTATTTCCATCTCATGCCACTTTATACTTCTACTCCACTACATTAATCTGACTGCTGTAGTTACTTTGCAAATTACTTTACATACAAAACACAAGAAGAGCTTTTAAAATATGATGCATTGTAAAAAATAAAATAAACTACCCAACAGTATATAAAATTTACAATTATTTGGATAACTGATGAATTGACTGATTCATTTTTTTTTTTTGCCAAAATGCCAAACATCTCATGGTTTCGCTTTCTGAAGTGTGATGATTTGATACCTTTTCTTGTCTTAAATTACAGTAAACTGAATTTTGTACTATTGATCGAACATCGTAGAGATGTCACTTTTAATTGTGATGGACATTTCTCATTATTTTCCTACATTCACAAACCAAACAGTAAATGAATTGATCAAGAACATAATCAGCAGATTAATCCATGATGAAAATAATCATTAGGTGCAGCCCGATATAAAACAGATAAAAATGAGCTCCACATCAACCAACAAAACAATACAATGCTGCTTAAACATTCATGCATGATTAATAATACCAATGTTACACTATATCTTAGTGTATATATATCATTAAAAAATAATATATATACACTCACAGGGGCCATTTCTCTGCACTCTCTGAGTACTTTTACTGTTGATACTTAAAGTACATTTTCCTGATGATATTTGCATACTTTTACTTAAGTAACATTCTCAATGCAGGACTTTTACAGTATTTTGCAGTGTACTATTAGTACAAACTACTAGTACTATCAGTATAAACTCATCGCACAAACAGATGTGGTAAATAAATAAGTACATTTAGAAAGGTAGATGGGCAGATAAAGGGCCAGTTCATCCAATTGCAAAATACAAAAACATTATAAATAAAATAAAATATATAATATTTTCTCACTTGTCTCGAGTGGTATGTAGCCAGGTTTGATTTGTCCAGGTTTTGACATATCTACTGCAGCAGAACTGGACTCCAGAAACAACGAATCACTCTGAATCAGAACTGGAGACTTGAGACTTGGGATTGACTAAAAAAAAACTTCGGGCTTCAGGCTTGATTTGGACTTGACTTACTTGAGACTTGACTCTCTAAAAACTGAAACAAAAAACATATTCAAGTCTCAAGTTTTCACCTCATAAAATCCCAGAACGATAAAAATAAACAGGATAGGGACAGGCAGGCCTCACACCTGATATATTCATTTATTAGACTGTGCACTGAAGGGTCTCCATCATGTTAAAAACAGTTAACACAGCTTTAAAAGTAAAATGTTCAGTTAGTGGCCAACATTCACAGACCTGAATGACTTGCAGCTTGTCTTGTGATTTGCTTATGAAAAGCTCAGCTCTGAATAATCCTCAGAGATCAACAGCTTTCACTGGAACTACTTTGTAACAGAAAAATAGTAATTAAAGGAATATTTCCTCACAATTAATACTTCTTTGATACCTGAGAACATTTTGGGCCAATTATGTACAACAATATAATGTAATGGAGAACCTCATCATTATGTTATTGCCACTTTTACTGAAGTAAAGGATTTGAGTATTTCTTCCACATACTCATAATTCATTACATCACTGCAGAGAAGTGATTTAAATGTATTACAAAGGTTAAATGAAAGTCATTTTATTTGCAGAGGACATTGAATAAAAACACTGAATATTTGATTTTAAAAAGCATCAATTATTTTTATTGAAAAAGCTTTTTTATGACAAATTACTCAAGTTTACAATGGTCCTGATAAAAAATACAGACGTGCACACATCTACGCCTGGCACTATACAAAGGAGGTGCTGTTCCAGCCAAACCTCAGTACATTCGTGCCTCAGATTCTTGGGCATGAACATTATGAGGATGTGAGTATCAGAAGATCCTCCACATCAGTGTGAGTGCTGCCGAACATGTCTGCTGTTGCTGCTGAGCAGTTTGGGGTATGCCGTCCCGAGGGAGCGTCCGTGTCTGATGACCACCAGCTCCATCTGACACTGGTCGATGTTGACCAGCACCGTGGTGCTCCTCTCCGTGTTCATGAGGAAGACGATGGTGAAGAGCGCCATCTCAAACTCGGGGCTGGTCCCGATGAAGGCGCTGCCGACGGGCTTCACCACGCCGTGCCAGCTGAACTGGAGGTTGAGAACGTGGTCGTCTTGATCGGGCTGTGGACAGAAACACGTGAACGTCAGTTTAGCAGGAAAACGTCACAAACACTTGTGTGTTGATATTAAAGACAACAGTTTGTGTCTCCTTTCTCTGATGAACTGTCACACTTACTAAGTCATGATCTCTGGCCTTGTATCCTTTGTAGTCCAAGTGGCTGCTTTTCTCCTGTAGGTAGAACTGGATCCAGTTGTGAAAACCGATGATTTCTGTTCCAGATTTCGTCTCTCCCACAAAGACATGCTCGAATCCACAAGAGTCCAGGCTGGCGAATGGTTTAGAAATACCACACAAAATAAATAAATATTACTTCAAAACAGTTACATAACCTTTAACATAATTGTAGTGATGTGATTGCTTTCTGTACACAAACTGGGTCAATGACATGATCACGTACTGATGTGTAGGGAACTCACCCCGTGTTTCTCTGTCTGTGGTAGAGGTTGAACCAGATCAAGCGCAGCTGATTCTTAAACTGCCTCAGGTTGGAGCTGGACTTTCCTTTGCTCACCAGGTACTTATGAGCCCACTGTGGGAAATCACATTTACGACATACTACACATCAACGCAAACCCGACTCTGGTGCAACAACAAATCAAATCTCACAACAAATAGATCAAATGAACAAAACAGGAGAAGACAGCTTTGCTCTATTGTGCCGACTCAATACAAAAATAGGACAAATACATCATTCATATTCAGATGCATTCGTAAATATATATTTTTTCACTTTATAATACATTTTTAAGTTTACATCTTTTAATGACGTTTGTGTTTTATGTATAGGCTACCAGAGGCATTTTTACTGTTATAAAAGTGTCAGAAACATGTGCTAAGGATGTATTAATCTTTAGTATTTGTTGAAAAAGATATTCTATGACCTGGAGAAATACACCTTTACTGAGACTCACTGAGGAAATACTGCGTATTTATATATTTAGATACAATACCACTCTTGTATATACAGCAATTAAAGTTATTTTACATGAGAATTCTCACTTTACTGTATGTCCATTTACTTTATTTTTCTCAAATTTCCTCTTTGAAATGTTCCTAGTTTGATTGTTTGTATATATATATATATTCAATTTTATTACACTTTCTATACACCTTTTCTCTCTTTGATTATACCTGCCCCATGCAGGCCTTTCTTCCAAATACAACAAGTACTGCATGTCTACATTTTTCCACTGATTGTCTTCAGGGAGACTGCTGAGGCCAACGCAGCATTCCACAGCTGCACACAGATGTTACAGGGTTTTTTTTTCTCTCTCTCTCTAACATCATGAAGTAATGTGTTCAGTGCTGCAGCGAGGCAGGAAGAGACAAAACTCCCTCTGGAGTTCAGCTGCAGTCTCAAAACCACAAAATGTAGGAAAACAAGCCGGAAACAGTCAGTGGGGAACAAAATAACTTATAATACATGTTATACACATTATCTTCTCACTCTGAGAAGCCTGAGACATCCAGGCTGAGGACAAGCAGATGTAGGAAATGAGGCGCTGTGCAATAGAAACTAGTAACTGAACTGTTAAAGTGTATATGGCTGGTAAGGTGCGACTGGTTGTAACATGTCAGATGTACCTTCATGACTTCTGTCTCTAAGACGGCATCCAGGAAGAGATTAATCTCTGTCAGCTCCTCTGTTGTGACTCGTTCGGTGACGCCTGTGGACCGCTCATAGTTGTCCAGGAGTGTGGTGAACCCTGCACACACACAAATGATTGATTTACTTTGATTTATTAGCGTGACATTCTGCAATAATGAGCTGAATTTTTAGGCTCAGAAAAAGAGAAACTACTTCTGTCTCCTGCAGAGACACTTACGGGAGATGGTGGTTGTGTTCTTCAGTTTGTTCTCATTAACGTTGGAGAACAGAGGCAGCGAGGCGTGATCCTGTACAACATGGCTGCCCTGGCTTACAAAACTGGCTCTACCCTGGACAGTTCAAACACAGAATGTATCTTTGTAAAGACAGAAGAGAAGAGTTGTCTGAATAAGAGTATGCTCCATACCTGAACAGAGATGTTGTAGTCTATCCCAGGAGTCATGCGATTCACATCCAACCTCCACAGCTCATTGAGTATATTGGATAGTTCCTGGTTTACAGCTGGTCTGTTACACAAAGTGAGGCAGGAGGGATACATAAAACTGACAAACACTGGCAATAAACACAATAACTCATGAGAAATGTTCTTGTTGGCTACTGTACCTGGATGCATTCAGCCTGCTGACAAACACCGTGAGAAGGACAAGGACTCCACAGAACCTGAACATCACACATTGGACACATGTTCTATAAATACATCAAACAGTGGAAAAAAGAACCTAAGACATAATCTGGTCTATTGTCTAACATTAAGAACAAAAAGAAAAAAGTCATGTTATAAACTGCACCAATTCAGCCAAACTGAACTTGTCTACAGGGGTGAAATTCATTTCACAAAACATAAAAATATGCACCTTGGATCCATGATACTTCTTGCAAGCTCCCACTCCTTCAGACTACAGCAGAGTCTTCACTTGTCTGTTTCACTAAAGGTCCAGTCTCCACCCGCACCCTGCAGGCGTGGGGCGATGTCTATTAACTGCGCATGGGCAAATCTGGACATGCTCGCTTTGACGCCCACACAGACACCAGAGGGCGCTTTGTCTCTTTTCTGATTTCTTTTCTCACAACCATCACAAATGCCTAACAGACTCTGAGTGTGCGCATATAGAGAGGTGCAAAACTTTAGACTCCAGAATCAATATAAAGTCACATGCAGATGTAAGGTGGGAAAATCTGTGGAGACACAGTTGCCCAACTATGACCCGAAGACATGCGAGATATGGACCAGCAAACAAATATATAATTTTCAATTTGATGTTTAGGTCACTTATTCTCAAAACTGGACTTTCTGTTTCTAAAAATGCATCCAAACAATGGAGAACAACTGTGCAAGCTCTATTCATACATGTATTTTTATATCATTTTACATGATCTAGGACAGTGTTTTTGCAATAAGTGGAAAATGTAGTTGACCCCTGGGCAGGGTCATGTGCATGTTTCTTAAAAAGAATTCAGCATGGGACTTTTTAAACGTCTATATTTGTGTAATGTCACGAGACCCTGAGTCAAAATCTAGCTTAAAGAGCTTTTATTATTTGAGGTAATATCGGGCTCACATGCTGGATATTCCTAATAAAGTTATATTTAATCACATTGCCACAAACTAACACAAAACGCATTGTTCCAGCAAAGGAGGACTGGTTGCTCTGGACTTAAATGGGAACTTTGATGCAAAAGTACAGACACAGTTAGTTAGTTAGTTAGGGGGTCACAAGGGGCAAATGTTTCCCCTTCTTTCTCCCTTAATCAGGACTCTGTACATGAACTTGTAATTAAGTTGCTCGTTGAAATGTAGGAAGGCAACACTCACAATAAAAAGAGTGAAACCAAACATTATAGCAGAGAGGTTAAATGTGGGCTTTATCTCATCTCCATGTTGGTTGGATGAAACCTGTCCAGGTGAGATGTGACGGTCAGATTCCACATGTTCATCGTTTAAACACAAACAAACCTTCAAACGGTCAGAAAAACACACATTTATACTTTCACTCGACGATTTCTTTGAAGAGGAAACACCAACCGGCGACTTTTAGCATCTCGACGTTTACTGAAGACCTGCTGTCACTGACAAAAGGACTTTTTCCATGGAAGATGTGAGATTTGTACACTTTTTAAACCCATGCTGTTTTCTATGTATTTTACCGTTGGGACTTTCCGAACCCCCAAAATCCACTGATGTAACTGCCCGAGTTGGCAATATTTTCAACTTTCTGTGTAAATTAATTTGCATAAATGACATTAATAAATTGGGACTAACGTTGATTGTTGTGACCAAGTCTGAACGAAGAAACTAAAAGTTGCTTTCTTGGTTTATTTTATACAAACCGCTTAAACTGTTGAACAAACATGCTGAGAGATAATAAAACCAATGTTTTTACTTCTTGGCAATATGGGCCATAAGATGGAAGCAGAGACAATAATCCATATCATTTTAATGTCTTGTATGCTCATAATGAACTATTTTCTTTAATATTTGGGATATTTTTCATATAGGCTATTTTACACAAAACCTCATTCAAAAATGTGTTAGTTTTCTGTCATTGTACCCTGACCAATACATATGGTGAACATGGAGAGCTGTGAAACAACTGCACAAAGAGGTTTTTCTAGAAAAAGTGCCGACTGTGATACGGTGCCCAGTTGACAAACTGTTCCCATTAATTGATTAAAGGTCAACAATGTTGAATATGTTGTAGCAGGTGTTTGTCAATCACTGGGATTAGAAAATTATTTGAAAAATAACATGAATAACTCCAGTCATGTTATATTTCCATAAATTCAGCTGTTTTGAGACAGAAGTTAGATCCACAGGGCCAGTGACATATGTGGGATGAGTCAAGGCATTAAGATTTTGTGACACTAAGCTGATTGTAAAAAATCAATTTCAGGTGTAATTTCAATGAGTTTGGCTTTAACATGCAGCCTGAAATGTTACAGTAAACTGTATTCTGTACACTGATAAGTATTCGTGGGCTTGATGTTGTGTAAAGTGATAATAAGAGAATAACAGTGTCCATGTGTACTTTCACATTGTACCAGCAACATACAGTATGTTGACATGCGTAAAGTCTGCTGCAATAATAACACAGAAATGCATACATTTGGCACTTTACTTTTTTTTTTTTTACTGCAAATACTTCTATACTTTTGCTTATGTAATTTAATACATGACATTTACTTTTCATGGAGTATTATAGCATTGTGTGCTGCTTTTAATTCAATATATGACGTGGTGACTTTTCCAGAAAGTCATTATGGTTTGTTAATATGATGTGGAGCAGTGGTCTGAAGGTTGTATTTGTTTTTACCTTCAGATGGACCAAAGCTACACAGGACAACTGTCCTCATCCCAGACCCCAACAGGCCCGGCAGCCCACGCCTCATCCTCCGTAGGATGCCAGCACCACTCTCCTACAGTGGCTCCCCACCGGGCTCCCCACCTGGCTCTGACCCTGGCTCCATCACGAGGTCCCTCCCAAGCTCGCCCTCTTGCTCCCCCTGTTCCTCCCCTCGCTCCTCCTGTAGCTCTTCTTCCAGCTCCCCCTCTCGCTCTTCTTCAAGCTCCTCGTCTAGCTGTTCCTCTAACTCTTTCCCCCACAGCTCCCCCATCCCAGGGTCAGAGGAGGAACACTGGACTTGTGTGCTGTCAGATGATCCTACCAGGATCACCTTAAGGAAGCTGCAGAGGCCGAGCTCCACCTCAGGCACCCAGGCACCCAGAGAGCCTTTGACAGCGTGCCGCCCTAAAACTCCTGCAGAACCCAGGGAGCGTCGGCTGTTATGGAGCGGACCTGAGCCGAAGTGGGTGAAGAACATGAGGCTTCTGCTAAAGAGAAGAAACTAGGTTGGCAGCAGGTGGCGTGAGAGAGCTGCTGAACCTGCAGGTAAGTCTCGAGGTAAGCGTTTTTGCTCTTTAACTTGAATTTGAATTCAGTTTTTTCACATTGAACTGAACTAAACTGATTTTAATTTATTTAAATAGAATTTTTAAAATGTATTTGAATTGAATTTATTTGAATTGACTGAATTTATTTGAATTTATTTGAATTAACTGAATTTAATTGAATTTATTTGAATCAAATTTATTTGAATTGCTTTGAATTGAATTGGATGTGATCGGATTTGAACTGATTATAATTTAATTGAACTGAATTGTATGAACATGAATTTGGTTAAAAGACCACGCTCTGGTAAGAGTTGTGTCCTTGTTGCTGCACCAGGACTCAGGCAGGGTGTCTGCACAGAGGGAGTGTGATCTGGGGGAGACAGCGACCAGGACCTCAGGGCAGGGGTCCACACTTGGTAGACAGGGGGGAGAAATAATTGTAGTGGTTAAATCTGTTTAAGTAGCGTTAGCAACATTAAAAAAAAGAGGAAAGAAGAGAGGAGACATGAAGAGATGATAAAAGAAGAAGACATGAGAAGAAACAAGAAAAGAAGGAGCACAGAGGAGAGGAAACAACAGGAAGTGTGAACCTTCTCATGTAAAAGGCAAGTATTTCATATTATTATCAGATTTCATGCAAAGAAGAGTTATACCTGTTTACCTGATTTCTAAAGAGAGGAGAGGAGAGGAGAGGAGAGGAGAGGAGAGGAGAGGAGGAGAGGAGAGGAGGTGGGAGGGCAAACTTAAGTGTGAACCCTCTCATGAAACTGGTATAAATGTCTTTAATGTTTTTATCAGAACGATACAGATGGATAATTCATCTGCTCATCTTTATTCTCTTAAGATTTTAACTGTTATTTCCTGTTGTCTGCATTTGTTTTTATAAAGAGAGTAAAGGAGAGAAGAAGAAATGATTAAAGAAGAGAAGAGACAAGAAAAAAGCACTAAAGAGAGGAGGTGGAGGTGGAGGGGCAATACGGTGTGTAAAACATTTAATGTAAAAGGTAAGTCATTCAAAATTGATTGAAACCCTGAACTGCAACTTAAAACCATCAAAAGTGAAACACGTCTCTCTACAATGACTTTTGACATGATTGAACAGTGTAAAAAAAGTATTTTAAATGAAAAATCAAAACAAGAGGAAATGTCTCAGTTTGGTTTCTAAAGTTCATGTTTTACCTCATGGGTTACCTTTGCAATTGATATTGTATGTTGGAAAATCACAAGGCTCTGTACTTTCATATTGTTATACTGTTATATTTTGAACTGAGCAAAACTTTTTACACAATGCACAAGGGATGCAAGGGTTTCTTGTGCCACCCATTTCCAAATGTCTGCTTCGGTTAAATTATTGTATGAAGTGGGGTAAATTATATAACCATGTAAGTCAACCTAAAAGCAAGATTTCTCCCTACAAAGGTAACATATTTTGGAACAAGGGGCATTAGATGTTTTGTATTATTCAAGGTGTGAACTGTTACTTCTGGGTCCCATAAAAGCCCCCCAGGTTAGAGTCTCCTCTACTCTACACTGAGTATCAGTAACATCCCATCCCATCTCAGTTTCTGAAACTTTTAGTCATCTAAAGTAGGTTTTAAATCTGAAATCTTAATTACAGTGTAGTTACCTCAGAGCTGTTCGCATGTGGTGCTTCATTTCTCTGGCCTCCCCTCGTCTCTTACACTTGCAAGTCGCTCAATGCAGATTTCTCAATCAGTCAACATGATCAAAGTTGAGCTATAATATAAATACAGAAGAGTGCAATTGATATAATGCCTCTGATTTATTGCCTGTATCTGTAGTGATGAATTCACAATCATACAAACTCTTTAAACGGCCGTTGCTTTTCTTTTCATCTCTTCTGTACTCAGTTTGTGTTAAAGATTTGTCTGTGTCCACTTGAGGAAAAATCCAAACTGATTTAAATTACTTTATTGATCTTAGAAATGGATAAACGTAAAAAACAACAACAACAACACAGTCCATCTTCTCAGGTATGGTCGAGGGTATTACAACATTATTTTGAAAAAACCTGACATTATCTTATCTCACAAATCTGAATATGGCACTTTGTGTCAGCCAACAGGGTTCCATTAAAAATCAATTTATAGTAAAAAATAAAATAAACAATAAGCTCTTATATCAATGTGTTGAATTTCAATACCATGCAATGATACTCATTAGGCTTTGTACTGTATGATATGTATTGGTGCAAATGCATGTAGAATACTACTGTTGAATTAAAACCTGTAAAATGTTCAGCGTGGGATAAAATATACGACAATTTTCCATTTAATTAGGTTTAGTTCTGTAGAAAACATAGCAGCTGTCTCTGAGTTATTACTTTACACTAATCTTCTCAGCATATCACTTCTGAAGGAAGTCCATCTCTTTTTTTCAATATTTCTACAGTCGGAAGGCAATTTAAAAGACATATATTAAAATCTATATTGGCATATTTTGGATGTCTTTTTTTTCTGCTGGGTGACACTTGATGCCAAAGATGCCAGTACACAACCGAGTACAAAATATCTCCAGAAACCAGCTGGCAGGCGAGCAGTGGTGTTGCCCTAAATGTTCCCTCCGTCATCAGACGACAGTACTGGAGACAAAGTTCAGGAGTGATGGTGGCTGCTGGACTGTAGGCCTTAACAACACCACCGTTTCAAACTGAAAAACAAAAGGACACTGTAATACTTTTGGCTCATCTTTGACCGCAACACTACAAAGATATGTGGGAGCATTCATGGGGTTTGTTGAGACAAGTCTGGTGTGCGAGTGGAGAGGGTTGGCACAGAGTTTCATTCACAGCAGGACCAGGTCTCACGGTGCTGATGCTCTCATGCGTTGGATTCCTCATCTGTTACGCTGGGGTTCGGTGAATTTGAATTCTCTTTGAAGAATTCGTCATCTTTCAGCATGCTCTGATAAAAGGCACAATACAGAAAATAAATTGACAACCAAAAGCTCCTGAAACAGTAGTATCAATGACTATAATGTGATGAGTGTCCTGGTCAAACTTTAGATTCTTACTGTCAGGTTTTGAATCCCCTCGGAGAACGCTCCAATCTGCCTCACAGTTCCCTCAGAGTCCTCCATCTGTCAAACAGGAAGCAGCTTTCAAACTCAATAAACTGACACCCACAACAGAATGTAGAAACTTCAGTTGACCAGATACTTTGAGTGAGTAAATATCTCATGACAAAAGTCCCCTTCCAACCAACACTGGTGAAAAATGTTCACACAATAATAAAAAAAATATGTTCCATATGTTGCAAATAATGACAAAAGTAGATTTCTGATATATTGTACATGCAGTTAGATGTATAATTAATATATAATAAATGTTTTAAGTGATCTAAAATCATCATTCAATAGATTCTTCGAAGAACAAGCTCACCTGTTCCAGCCTGTCAAGGTCGTCCTCGTAGATTTGGAGCTCGAAGCCTTTCTGAAAGCTTCGTCCCTTTGGCATCTCCACGTCCATTGGACACACGTACTCCTCGTTCTCCTCCTGCTTTTTCTTCCTCAGACTGCCAAAGTTACCAAATGACAGTTTCCTCGGCTGGTGTGAACAAGGAGAGAGAAGACAAAGAAACACAGTATATCAATTACATACATTTATACTTAATACCAAGTTTTTGTGACAACACAATGGCAGTGGAATGTAAATGGTCTACTAATCAAAAATGGTTTCACTAAGTTTAGAGTTTAAAAAGTCTGTATAGTTGCATTTTAGTCTTTTAATTCTTGATGTAGTCTTTCTTTTAATTTTATGTGAATTTACTGTTTATAAGAACGTACATTTTCATGTCAAGAATGAACTTAGTATCATAAATTTGACAAATTTGACAAATTTCCAAAACTATTCCATAAAAAAAAAAAATCTTTTCTTGGATATTCGTTACCCCGGATCCCTCATAAACACTGTAAGAGCAGTACTACTTAGAAGCATAGACCGTCTCTCCTTCAGAACTCATGCATTACCTTGACCTTAGTGGTGGCAGTAAGAAGAGTGTAGTCGGGGTTTTCAAGACACTCCTGTTTGAGCTGCTGGGCCTCTGAGCCAATGAGCAGGTTGAAATGTGTGGCGAGGTGGCGGCGCAGCAGCGTCTTGTTGGGGGGGATGTTCAGCAGCAAAGCCATGGTCTCCACGTTGAACCGAGGCTCCAGAACCTGAAGAGAGAGGAGACGTATTAGGAGTGGATACTTTTAGGAGAGAATTTCTGTTTTCCAGTAAGGCCAAAGACCGGACTGTCTCACCATCAGGCCCCCGTGCACACCGCTGCCTCTCAGGTTGGGGGCGTATTCAGCGAGGTCCGCAGACCGCAGCCACTCCATCACCCTGTGGTTGGTCCACTGGGAAATCTCTGCTGGAGAAATATTGTTCTATGGGCAGAAAGCACAGACAGATAATTAGAAACTTAGTGTATGTTTACATACAGCTGTGCATTAAAAAAATGAGTACGCACCTCGTCAGATGGCCTACGACGCAAACAGTTGGGCTCGTAGTTGTTGAGCCGGAGCACTTGGATAGCTCTCTTGATACTGAGGTGATGCAGGACACTCCCCACTTTCAGAGAAAGCAGGTCATCCTGAGGGACAAAGTTAGACATCAATAACTTACTGTAAAATTCAAACAATAAATGCAAAGTTCAGTTGAAGCTGTGACAAAGTACAAATAATAAAAGATCATAACAGACTTTTGCAGTAAGATTTAACATTCCCTGACAAAGAAGCGCCTGTAAAGAAATCAAAGTTTGAACAGAGGCAGACGCTGTGGTGTGGCTTCAGCACTGTCCCAAATATGGAGGGTGAGGCCAGGGCATCTCCAGTGGAGCTCATCAGACTCTCTATGCAATAATCCTAATGTAAGATGGCACTGGAGTCGTCAGACCGACTTATCCGCAGGGTCTGTGGAGGGAGTGCATGTGTCTCGCCAACACTCACCACTGTCATGTAGTGCAGCATGCGACCATCCACCCTCCCCTCATCAAACTGGGTCTTATACTGGGGCAGACCGATGTCATCCAGCCATCCTGAGAGGAAAGGGGAGGAACAAAGTGTCATAAGAAGGAAGTCAAGCTGGCAGTCAAGTTTAATTCAAAGTAAAACTGGTCAAGAAGAAGAAAAACACAAAAAATTGGTCTCAGATTTCCTTTGACGAGCAGAGCATTGATGACTTGGTTCATGTCTCGGACTGGCAGCTGTTACTCACTTGTCACCCAGTTGTAGTCCAGCTTTCCCTTATTATCCTCCTCCTCTGAGCCGAGGGCCTGCAGAGCCAGCTGCAGCTTCTTTCTGTGCAGCGGGTGTTTGATGCCCAGCTCCTAAACAAACACAAGAAGACATGCAATGACTACACACAACATCACTGAGGTACTACGTAGTAACTTCAACAACAAGAATACTTTCCCTGTCTGCCGGTTCAAACTCATTAAATTCTTCTGCTTCATCTCACCCTCTCCAGATCCTGTTGTGAGGCCTGTAGAAGCGTCTGACCAGAGGAGATCCATACACGAGCCATGTTCACGTAAAGACCGAGACCCTGATCCTGCAGCCAGTCACACACCTGATCCTTTGACCAGCGTGCAAAGGGAGCATCAACATCACTAAGAAAAAGAAATGAGAATAAAAAAGTTGAAACTTTCAAAAGGCATGCAGGCATACCTTTGTAGCAGTATAAAAAAAAACCCCAAAAAAACCCAGTTAGTTTAGCACATGCATTTTTGATGTCTTTGTTATCCAACAAAGACTGCTTTGTTAAAAATCACCGCATGATGTCTGAATTTCATTCAAAACAAGGAAAACACATTCTGAATCTCATTATTCAGGCTGAATGCACCGACTTACTTGCTGACTCTTTGGAGGTCACGAGACCAACCCAGTCTGGGTCCTGCTGTGGCTCGCACTCCACCCCTCTTGAACTCACCCTCTGGTAGGTTGTCATCCAGGTTAAATGTGGTAGACTGACTCCTTTTTAGCCTTAAATACATAAATAAATAAATAAACAAAATAATATATTTATATAAATATCTATATATATATATAATATTTAAATTTTCTAGCTGAATCTGAAAGTGTTACACGTAAACATTTATGTCCATTGTTATTTCCACTCACTTTCCAAACAGTTTCTTTATTCCTTTGGATTTTTTCTTGCTCTCTGGGGTCGTAGGGAGTGTGTGGGTGCTGTCGCTGTTAGCAGACCTCTGTGGCAGCCCGGCCAGATCCAGATGGTCAGTGCCCTGTCGCTCTGTTTCAGCTGTACAAACAAATGCCCACAGAAAATCATCAGCATCACTAGCATCGGTGTGGGAGAGGTGCACAGATCGGTTGAGAACAGAGCCGCTGCACAGGGACCCAGAAAACACTCAGACAGACACATGACGTCTCCTAGACCCAGACAGACTGGGAGGTCATGGCGGTGGGCATGAAAAGCAATACCCTTTCTAGTATGCATGCATCAGACACAGCTGATGTCTGACTAAAACTGGAATAAAATAGTCTTATTTTATTAGACAAAAAGGAAGTTCATTAGTTGTTTTGTTTTTTAGTGGAAGGCGTACAAGATCCAAATAAATCACTTAACCTGATAATCTGGATCTCGACACAGATTTGTGTTTGCGGAAGGGTTTGACGGAAACAAAAGAGTGTAAACAAATACATGCAGGCACACAGGCAAATCAACATACACAGCAGACTGGCTGTATGTTGAACAGACAACATTGGGTAGTGACAAGGGTGTGGTTGTTTAAGCACTGCAGCTACTCAGACGTGATATGATAAAAAGATGTCAGCTGAACGGAGGAGTTTAGAAAAGGCATAGCTGTACAATGAGGTAGGATGTATTCAGTAGTTTCCTTTGTTTTCTTCAGAGAACTACTGCAACCCTGCAATGAACCTGTGGTCTATACTGTACCTAGCATAGGCGCACTTGCACTCCGGCTGCGGTCTTCATGTGTTACAAAGCACACACAACACACGACAGGGTCCAACAGGGAAAGAACAAGACAAAGGGCAGAAATTATGATTGAAATAACAACAGGATTGGAGAGGTGGAACAAACACAGACATACATGTGTACAGCACACACAAAAAAAAGCACATACACAGAACGAAGGGCATCCAACAGCACAGAAACAGACTTCCATAATTAAATAGGGACCACAGTTTGTGTGGGCTGCAAATTATGGTTTTGGTCCATATAGAATAGTGGCTTGGGAAAAAAAACAGTTGTCCATGGTGGAAGAAAAACCTCCAGGAAAATCTCAATCTCTAGTAAACAGCCAATCAATTCCACACAAAATAGCATCAAATACAGACTGAATCACCCTATAGACCTGTCAACTGCTTAACCATGTGGTTTGCTCTTACCAAGGTTAGGGGTACTGGTTGTCTTCTTGCCCCCACGGATCTTGAAGAAGCCCTTTCCAAAAGATGAACGAGCCTTTCTCGAGCCAAAGGTGTCGTCCTCCGTGGTGGCAGGCAAAGTGGCAGAGGGACTCATGGGCGGCTTTTCACTCATCTTTCTGATGTCTTCACTTGTATTCTGAGAGAACAAAAAACATTACTCCTGTATGGCCGTTATGTTCATACACACTGTACTACAAGTATTGGCCAAGAATAATATGCTAAACTTATGGCCGAATATTTGCCTTTAGAATCAAACTATTATAACTTTTACTGTAAAATAACTGAGTTAAAAGATGTAGACTGCACACAACATGGAGCATATTCTAATTGTTATAAACACTATGGATGCTATGGTGCATTTTACATACTGCTGAGACAAATAGTATGAGGCAAAAAGAATAAGAGAGAGAAAATGAGTAAAACTTGTCACAAAGTGGTGAAGCTGAAAGACAACTTGTATTTGTTACAAATCTAAGACTTTCTTAGAAATAATGGTATGCATTCATGTTTTTGGCAAAGATCACATCCCCCATAATCAATCATATTTCCCTCCTCAAAATGTGAAACTTTTACCTTTTCATTATTGCTCCTATCCAGCTGGTCCTGGCTACCAGTCTTTGTGATATCTTGGCCGCTGAAATGATAAACAATAACAATGCACACTTCACTCATAGCAGTGTAGTGGAGATAGTGAGCTTGTCTCTCAGGGTCATGAGACGCAGCAGTGTGGGGCCACCGGATATGAACTACGGTCTCATGTGTAACTTACAGAAGGCCACTGAGACACTTCATCACACTCTGTTTATGTAAGCAGGCTGACACCTGTTTTGTCCATTTACTCCAGTCATACAGAGTATGCTAGTGTGTTTCTATACACAGTAGTGAATACAAAGGGTGCATGGACAAATTATTGTGATCACAGCATTATCTTAATATCAATATGTTACAATATTTACTAATAAGTATGTATTCAAAACAATACAGTAAAAAATTAAACCTGTTTGTTCTTTAATTTCAATACATTTTTTTTATTTTTTCACTAGAAGTGGAACAAACTTTAATTTTCAAAACTTTTATGTTTTCTAGTATCAAATATCTCATGCTCACGCTGATTCTGTTCAAATCTGACTTAGAATTAATTATCTAGAAACTAAATTAAGTCCTACATAGGTGATCAATCCGCTGTCATAAGTGGCCTGATTGCTTCGCATTCGTATTCGCCATTGTATTCATTTTAGCGATGGAGTGTGACTGGAAACTATGTGAGTTGAACACATGGTACAACACCACATGTACATGTTACTTGCCCCAACTAGATGAATGTGTGAATGTGCCAGTCAATGTCATTGACTATACTGAAAAGCCCTCAGATCATTACACATCAGCTCCATAAAATCAGTCAGTAAACCTGCAACATTTTCTGGACATTTCATTTATTCATATTCATTCATCAAAATGAGTAGTGGCACAAAAAAATTATAACTTAAGTAAAAAATATCAGTATCATCAGTATCTACTTAAATAATATTTCACCTTTCTATATCTGTTGGTGCGGACTCCGATACTCGTTCTGGATCTGAAGGGCTGTGTGTGGGTGAAGGCTCTTCACTCAGTCCATTGAGGATCTCCAACTAAGTACGGATAGAATGAGGAAAGAAGACAGAAAAAAATAGAAAATACTCTGTTTAAAACTCCAAGTTTACACTGTCTTAAAACATTAACTTGCATATTCTCCTGGGGCCATGAGAACACAGCGGCCTAAATCTGCACACATGCTTAGAGAACTGACAGGAGATGTTATTCAATTAATTGGATGTCGAGCCCTTCAACACTCATTTCACAAGTGTAAAATCTATGTGAGCTATTATTGCTTTACTGAGCATTTTAGAGTTTAATGAGAGGTGAAGTTGCTTGAGGAAAAAAAGGTGAAAATCTACAGTACAAGAGTCATTAGCACTCATTAGCAATAAATTAGAAAGATTACACAACCAAAAATATGTGAGGTTTCCAATAAACACTTTGTTAAACATCTTATATTTCTTATTCTACATCTTTGAAACACTGAAAATGCTTGTGACACTATGTTTTAATTTGCATTTACTTTTTCCAATGAAGTCCCCCCACTAGTGACCGTTAAGATTGTGGCACCACATCATACTATGCTACACAAACCTCATCTGGGCTCTTCCGTTTCAGTTGATCAACATCTGTAACTTCATGCTTCTCTGACTCCACAAACACAGAGTTGGTTGACAATAATGCAATGGATCCATCACCGTGACTCTCCACATGCTCGTTATCTTTGGTTTTCTCTGGAGTAAACAATAAAGATAAAAAATTTGACATGTCAAATTTAAGAATTGGCTTTATTGTTTTATTTGGCATTGATCAACCCATTCTAAAGCCCCGAGCAACAGAAAAAAAATTAATCCGAGAAGACAAGACAGCCTAAAAATAAGGTCAAATGAAATTTGTGGCAGAAAGCTACAGAACAGAGTTTAATAAAGGAATGTATCAGCAAACAGCAAGCTAAGGGCAATACAAATACACCCATAGGACAGCAAGCGGGCTAATAGAAAAAAATGGGCTGCTGTTTGGCAGTCGACTCAAGTTTCACATGGAGTCCTTTAACGCACCAGTAAGGGCAGTTTTCAAAGCAGTCCCTGCCCTCAACCACAAAGAGGCGAGAAGAATATAGCTAACTAATTGTTTCCTGTGGTGGATTATCTCTAACTCCAGTTTCAAATTTCTGCAAGGTGATTTTCATATCGTGCTGAAATAAAGCCAGTGGCCACCTGGAAGTTTGGAAATCATAACAAAACCTATGATGTGCTGTGAAAAATGGTTGGCAGTAATGTAAAGTATACACAATATGTGGTTAAATGGGGTAAACTATGCAGAGTCAGCCATATTACTATTATTCATCCACTCTGACAGAAGAGTTATCTAACCTTTCTTCCCTTGCACTGACATCACCATGTCTTGAACTTTCTTATACCGCAGCAGCGACTGCTTCAGTTCCTCAATCTTACGATCCTGCAAAGGAAAAGACAATTAAAACCACAGTGAGGCGATTCCTTCAGGAGGAGAGATGAATCACTTGGTACGATGCAAAGCGAATCGCAACTTGTCAGACGCACCTTCTCTTCATTGGCTGCCATCAACGATTCAACTGCCTTTTTCATTCTCTGCACTTCCACATCTAGTGAGGAAAGAAGCATGAGTACAGACAAAGAACTGGAGTGTTCACGTGGGGATGGATAAGAAGCCTGAACACACAGGATGCAACTGGAGGATCTGACACATTCAGACCAAAACAGGCCGCAACATTACTGACCATTACTTTGTTTTTCAAATTGAAACACCATATCCTTGTGTGAGCAGGTGTTTCACATATTTCACTTTGGTAGAACATTTTCACTTTTCAGAACACACACACTCTCTGTGAGCAGTCAACCCTCAACATTCATGGGGATCTTCTGTTGTTCAAGCCTTTTCTTCACAGGTTTATTATCTCCAAGTAATCTAAAACAAAAGGGTACTTCAATGTGATCTCTAACAAGAACGCACTGGTCACTGCTTTTAAACTTGTGTGAAGATGTGTAAAATATACAATATTAATCTGTCATTTTAAAAATAATAAAATAAGTGTTGATTAAGGACTCTTTAGTGACTAGACTACAGTCATGTTGAGGGAGTCTGTGCACTGAATGAAATTGTTCTACACAAGTGAGAGATCGCTGATGGGGGAAGGGACAGGTATGAAGACAGCACAACAAAGATACTGTCACACGACACTGAACATGAAAACAACATTACAGGTTAGCAGGGCACACACTGGTTGGTGGTGTGAGCGGGGGGGAGGGTTTAGAGGAGTTTGGAGAGAGATACTGAGGGGTACAGGAGGTGATTATTGTTGGAGGACATGAGGCAGGAGGATGAGTGAGCAGCCTGAATGGTTATGACAAACATTTCATTCCTCATTCCTGTTGGAAACACAAAGCAGACATTCCTTGCTGCTGTTCCAAGTTGGACAAAAAAAAAAACAACAGATACACAGCTTTTGGATGACCTTGGTTGTGTTCAGCTCAAAGTCCTTAAAAGTTTTCTTAAACAGTTTTAACAGGTTGGTGATGTGGTGCTCTGTGGTCAGGTATTAGCACTCCAATGGGTTATAATGGACAAGCAGAGTTCAGATGGCTCATGCTCGTTCATGCAAACAGGGGTTGGGATGGGTGCAGTAATAAAGTGCAATAATAAACACAAGCATAAAAACCCCCCTTACGTTTCTCTTTCAGCCTCTTTCTAAGAGTTTCGTCTGGATGAGAGACTAAACAGGACAAAGAATTATGAAACAGAAACTGGTTGGTTGCAGATCCTGACTTTTTGTAGAACTAAGCCTTTGTTAATCATACATAGATATTACCACTCAATCATATAAGAAAGCTGAACATGAGTTTAAACATCGTGCATGAGTAAGGCTTGCGATTCGACTGGCTTTCCCACCTCTCTCCATGGGATCTGCACTGCTCGAGGCGACGGCTTTGAAGCCTGTCTCATCCTGTAGTCTCCTCATCTCTCCGTCTTTGCCCTCCAGCTGCCTCCTCAGCATGGCTAACTCCTCCTGTCCGACATAGGACAACAGTGAGGATATTTCTTCCCCACAGACACGACTTCCACCCCCACCCCCCACCCCAACTCCACACTACAAACAAACCACAACACAAAGGTTCACAGATGCTGACGTGGCATACAGGCAGGCCACACCTGCTCTGGAGGGTAACGTGTGTGAGGTGGGTGGTGAGCACTGGTGTCTGGGAGGGGATGAGGTAATAACAAATATAGGAGCCATTATACAAAAAATACATGTTTTAGTGACCAGTGTAGGAATCAAGCATGGAGACAGACAAATTAAATTGTAAAGAGGTTTTAATGATGATCAGAAAAAATGAAATCAGTGGGACAAGCGTAAAGAAAGGAAAACAGGAAAACAGAACTCGCCAACTCTTAACAAAAACCCCAAATTAAAGCATACCTGTGGTTTGAAAAACTGGTGCAGAGTTACGGAAGTGGCATTTCTGACTACACTTGACTTTTTGCATTTTATCGTGCTGCACAGTTCAGTAAATTAAGTGATTTCAGTGTTTGCAAATAGTTACATAATTTTGCCTAAAATGATAAAAAAAACAAAAAAAAAACGAAAAAGAAACATGGAAACCTGCTGCAAACCAGATTTAATGATTTTTTCCCCTCAAAAATAAAAACAGAAGAGGAGCCAAAGGGAGAGGTCAAAAACCATAATCATACAGCAAGCAAAACAGTCATCCTGAGAAAAGCCAACCTTCATAGCCTGGAGTTTGTGCTCCTTCCTCTGTTTCTCATACTGCAACTGGCCCATTTTGATTTTCAGGCTAGAAAGCTTGGCCATTAGCGACTAGCAGTAAAGAGACAAACCA
This sequence comes from Oplegnathus fasciatus, assembly GCA_003416845.1. Classification (NCBI taxonomy): domain Eukaryota; kingdom Metazoa; phylum Chordata; class Actinopteri; order Centrarchiformes; family Oplegnathidae; genus Oplegnathus; species Oplegnathus fasciatus. The sequence continues at coordinate 505,380 of NTHP01000227.1, read as the reverse complement.
AGGAAGAGAGAGAAAATAGAGATGCAAGAAGTGAAAGATAAAAGAGGTCAAGAAGGCGGAATACCCAAGATTCAAATCAACATATTTAAATTATAAAGCACATTAAAAAATAGACACTGCTGACCAACAGAGTAAAAGGTTTAAGAGCAGCTTTACACTCTATGGGTGCTGCAAAGGTGCAATTCCTCCTTAAGTTTCAATCGAGATAGACATAGAACATCCAACACCCTCATGTCCAATGTCCAATCATAAATAACTTGATTCAGAGCCTTTAAACAGCCACCAGAGTCTTTGAACCAAAATAAATCATAAATAAAATGAATAAATCATACCGGGTGCTGTTTGGGAAGAAGCAGTTGGATATTTTAACCTGAAAAAAGGTGGCATGTTCTAGTGAACTGGTTAAGTAGTGAATTGGAACGGTTTATAACTTTTTTGACAGCAAGAGGGGTTCCCTACGAAATAAAGAAAAGTGTGTTAAGCTGGAGGAGACGGCTCCTGGAGATACATAAACAGCCAGGAAAGTTAGTCATGAATAGTTTTTGATATAAACACTGAGAGTGTCCAAACTTCCCCGTGACAACTCACCTTTGTGGATTTAAGTTTCTTTTCGTACTGTAGTTTTTCACTCTCCAGGTCTGTCAATCTGTACCGCAGTTCATTAATTTCAAGAATCAAATCCTGAAAGAATAGAAAGTGCATATCACAGAGTGGCAGTAAAATAGCAAACAAACTCCTAAAATGCTGGTAATACTTTAATACTTTATTTCTTTTCAAATGGCTGTTGATTTTTCAGTAAGAATTTCATTATTGCAGCTCTCATATTCTACAATTTCAGGTAAAAGTTCAATTAAAAAATTGAAAAAACACTCTAAAAAGCGACTCTAGATACGTTTGAGGGGACTGAATTCCTTGGAGAGTAGATGCTTCAAAGCAGCAGCAGTGACAAAACAAGAGGAAGCTGCTTGTAGAAGAGAAGTGATTTATGTGCTGTGAGGCGGAACATGGACAGCAGCTTTTTGTTCCAGTGGGGTGGAAGAGACGACCGCGCTGCTACAACAACAACATGACGTGTTTGAAAGCTTTCCAAGTATTCTGCACAATTCATCTGGGAGCAGAAATCTCCTCCATCTCTAGTAAACAAATGATTGACATCTTTATGTTTGTAAAGTCTTTGACCAGTGAATTCAAATAAGGTCAAAAACAAAAGGTAATCCACTCTGCACTGTAAGGCTTTTCATTTATAATCACAACAAACACAGCAGGCATATTTCCCATGGATAGCTCAGTGAATGTTGACATTTCCTTGAGGTGCTAGAGCATTTTTCTGACTTTTTTTCTTACTTAACACACAGCTGCTTTGAGACTGACAATAAAATAACAAGTCCCTCTCCCACACAGGTGTCAGACAACATGAATGAGTGTTTGTTTGGTGTTTGTTTGGTGTGTGTGTGTGTGTGTGTGTGTGTGTGTGTGTGTGTGTGTGTGTGTGTGTTGAGGTGAGAGACAAAGGACACAGGCAGAAACAAAGAGGATTCCTGTCCTGAGAATTAGCTCACATACCTCACTGTCCCTAAATCGGTCAAAGTCAAGTCTCTCCTTTTCCATGGAATTCAGCTTCAGCTTCAGGTTGGAAACTTCGGATATCAGTTCTAGCTTCTGGTTCTCCAGAGCAGTTCTGCACAGAAGCTCCTACAATAAGAAATGAAGACCAAACAGCACAAGGTCAGCACAAACAACACTGGCAGTATGGGCATTCTTGTTGTTGTAAATATTTAAAATAATAATAAAGATGAAGCAGACAACAACATGTAACAACACTAGTAAGCAGTGCATGTAGTCTTGTTGTTTGTCCTATGATAATATGATGGTGATTAGGGGTGTAACAGTATGAATATTTGTCGGTTCGGTATGCCCTGTGACCCAAACAATTAATGTCAAAATAGAGTTTTACGCGCTTTTGGCAGTGCTCCAGTTGACTATACTAGTGTCGCTGCCCCCGAATGGGAAACACAAATGAGGGACCAGAGCTGGAGGATCCTCCCGAGACATTTAGATCCACTGTATTGGAGCATTACGGTTTCCCAGTTAGTTACAGAGAAAATGGACAACGATTAGTGTCAAACTGTATGCTGACATCGTTCAACTGACGTCAGGTCTGTCCGTGGAAACACTTCAAACATGTCATTTACGACGGCATCCCCCAAATGTGTCGGTTAATGGAACAAGACAAAAACAGACTGGAAGGCGAGTTCTTCTCTCCACAGCGTTCAGGCAGCCTCTCACTGCAGATTCAGACCAAAGTAATAACTGATGCTAAAGAGTGTTTATTGCTGCAGATATGCGAGCATACGCTGTTGTAGAGAATACAGGATTTAAGCATACGGTCAAAGTGCTTGAGCCCTGCCACAATGTGCTTCATGTGTGCGTTTTATTCAGTCCGTTGTGCTGCTTTGTATAAACGAACACAAGCTGCAGTTGTTCAGGAATTATCAACAGGTCTGAGTCTCACAATGGAGGATTACTGACATTTGTGTTATTTATTTGTTCTTATTGACAATATGCCAGTATTTGAGTGCCTTAACTGTTACAGTATGAATTACGGCCGATGAGCCACTGCTGAATGTTTACATTTTTCAAAATAAATGACAAAAATGTTTTTTTTTCTTTTCTTCTATCTTTCTTTTTTGTTTTTCGCCACTGTACCGAAAATCGACCCCAAAACCGTGATACTTACCGAACCGTGAACTTTGTGTACCGTTACACCCCTCATGGTGATGATTTCCGAAAAATGTGAAAGTTCAGTTCTTTGTGAAAATCAGCCAGCATGATCTCAACAGCTGACAACAAGCACAAGGAGAAGCCCCTGCTACACAACACTTGTGGGCTGGACACAGCAGCACACTGGGAAATATAATTTATCAAACATAGCAGATGTTTGCTGACAGAAGGACATGAACTCAGATCTTCCAGTTAAAAGTCAGTGTCCCTTCCACACATGTGAACAATGCATAGTTTGTCCTGAGTTATATTACATATTAGGGGTCGACCGATATGGTTTTTTCAGGGCCGATTCCGATACCGATTATTAGTAATCAAGGAGACTATATTTAACTGATATTTGGAACTGATATACATTTGCAGTAAAAATGAAAATCTTTGTGTCCAAATTTAGAATAACACAAACTCCAACACAAAACTTTGTTTAAATGCCTTTAAGCATATGTTAAATTAAGTGCTGCAAAAGAGAACTTTTCAACATTACCTTAAGAAAAGTGAGAGAGTTAAAAGACAGGCTGCAGGCTGACATATGCTTATATGACATGCTTCATTTATTACAATAAAACACCTTTGGAAAGCCTTTAAGTTGGTTTCAATTATTTAAAGGTTATATACAACGTTCTCATTCAGTTAGCTCTATGAGACTCAACGTTTGGTGTTGAATAACACCCACGTCCATGTAAACACACTCCATGTAGCTTGCTCGCTAACCCGTTTAAAGGCAACAAAGGCAACAGGGGAAAGCAAAGCTGGCGTTACGTTTGCTGAATGTTAGTTCGCTCGCTCGCTACCACTATCATTACCATCGGCTACCTATAACACATAAATCCCATAGGCTATGACTTTGGGCATTTTCAGTGGTGTGACTGGGGCATGCTTGTCATCATATAAACAGATCATAAGATTGTGTCGTTTTTTGCACTTTCAGTGTAGAGGATTGGGATGTTGCACCTTCAACAATATCTTCTGCCTTACGTTCGGAAAACAGCTCCGCTCGCTCACCGGAGCAGCTCCAGTCTGTGCATGTGTTGCCCGTCTGTGGCACAGTAGCCTTCAATGTTGATAGGCTATTTCTCATGACATGTAACCAATCAGATAGTTCTGGGGGCAGGCCATTGAGCAAGACTACAGAGTGGTGACCAAAGGCAGAGAGGTGACCCCTATTACATATGACACACACACACACACACACACACACACACACACACACACACACACACACACACACACACCTGTTGCAGCATCTCCTCAGTGGCATTGAGTTTCTCTCTGTGCTCGTCCAAACACAAGTCCAGGTCTCGAATCTTCTCTCCCTGAGCCTCCACCTGGTCTGTCAGCACACTCACCTGCATGGAACCAAGAAGTCACTTCATTTAAAAAAAAAAAAACTGATTTTATTTCTATGTAACATAATGTATATTAGAGATTTGAGTCTTTGTGGAACTGGTTATCTAAGCATTGTTGGATGAGTACCTGAAGAACCAGAGACTCCTTATCACTCTCTAGTCGGGAAAGCCTTTCCTGGTAGTGGTCACCCCCACCCAGAGAGATGTGCCCGTTGGACTGCAGGGACAGATGAGAATATGGATTAGGCACAGAACCACAAGACGAACTGATCTTTGACCTTTTAAAGTGAATAATCTCAGATGAAATGCTTCACATCAGAGTGTGACTGGCTACACTGCTTTACCCTGCACAAACACAACCTTACATGGCTGAGAAGGAGGCTCACATTCAGACTGCTGTACACAGAGTGAGTTACAGCATTACACAAAAGCTCTGGCATTTATCTGGCCTACAGCCCATCACTCTCCCAAAAACCACTCTGGTTCCCAAGAAGTCAGCATGTTTCTTGAAGCACACTGGCTGTGACACTGACAACACCAGCATTTCATCTTGCATTCCCAGGGAACTCAGCAGAGGAGGACAGTCATGTTTTTGCTTAGCAAACAAGTCGGTTGTAAGCTTGCACACAGGACTGTTTGTTTACCCACGCCTGTCTTCATTCATAGAGTTTTAACACAGCACACAGATTGAGCACAATCAAAAGGAAAACCAGATGTGCTAAAGCTTGTTTGCAGCACATTTTGTCCAACCAGCATAGACAAAACCTTTTTAATGGTTACACAACTCAAAATGATTCAGACATTGGAAGTGTTCCTCCCTTCACCAATATATCAAGGGAGACATTGATAGAAAATGTCAAAGTAACCTGAAGCCCTAAAAAGAACCTGAATGTCATCAGCACATATGGCGTCACCTTCATGCAGTGACAAAGCAACACTATATTTTACATCTTGTATGTCTAGATAAACCAGTTATGTGACATTTCCATTGAAACTGATCTGACTTGCGGCTACACTATTCTGATGAAGAGAGAAAAAAGGTCAATATGACTGTATTTTATGATCTTCAGTTCTAGTTATTACATACATAATCTGTTCAATGTCTCGTGCAGCACGTACGCCTCTTTCCTACATGTGAGGCTCTTACCAGGTGACCATGGAGCCACTCGACCAGACTGTCAGCTGTGGAGTCCGGGATCTGGCAGCGCAGACTCTCCCTTTCCTCCGTGTCCATCAACTCAAGGACGCTCCTCAGGTCTTCCAAAAGGTGAAGCGCCCGCAGGCTGCCCATGAAAGGAGAGGTGGGCGACTGGCAGTCAAACAGCCCATTGGAGTAGTCCAGAGCCTTGGAGCCTGAGGTAAGGAAGGAGGAGAGAGGGACACATCAAAGAGACAGCTGTACCATCTCATACTCCACTAAGTCATTATTTTACTCACTAAGACTACTGCTCTTAATAGTACAGAGGAACTCACTGTGCCATACATGGGACAATACATTAACTACTTTTTTATGTATTGCTAATAATATTGCAATTACTAAATGGCAGCCAGTCCTCATAGGCTGAACTGAAGTGAGTAATTCCTATCATGGTTTTTGGAGACGACCAGTAATGGCACTGATTTGACATCTGATCCTCTGGAGCCACATCCAGTGCTTCTAAAGCCCTCTGCAAAACGATAGTATGGGAAAATGATGTCAAATGGTCCACTGTTACACAAAACAAGTTGGTATTTATACAAATTTAGCAACATTGCAACACTGGTGAACATGGCTACAAGCCACACAGCTTAAATGAGTACAGAATAAATGCTAAACCCTCTCTGACAAAAATGGAGCTCCAGGCATCGCGTGACATCTATCTAAAATGTCAGCTGCAACAAACCATAACAGGACACTAGATAAACTCTTATCAATGTTGACTCAACCTGGAAGAGTTATGTATCAGAGACAGAGGCTTTATGCTTTGCAACGACTGTAAAAAAAAAAAAATTAAAAAAAAAAAGAATTACAACATGACTGCTTAAATATCCTAAGTCATGACAAAATATTATGCTGTTGTTTAATGCTGTAGGAGAACTTTACCTGCTATAATGCCGTCCATCTGCTCCAGGGCAGCTGCCAACATGTCGCTGGCGTCTGCCATCATCTTCAGTCACTGATAAACCTGGAATGATTGAATGAAACCATGTAAAAAAAAAAATTAAAAAAAGGCCACCCTTTAAAACTTGTTTCCTAATTGTATTTTGAAAACTGAAAATGCAGCCTATATTTTGTCTCTCATCAAAAAGCATCAGAATACAGATGTTGCACTAATAGACTGAAATGTACAATAATTAAAAATCATGTGAAGCTGTGCATTCAAGTAACATTTTATTTATAAAGAAGCTTCATAAAAATCTCTGCACTTGCAATGTGTACCAAGCAGTAAAAAATAAAACAGTCCCAACAGAAAGGAATTTTAAAATTAAAACAGCCATGATTATTGTGACTGCTAACCCAGCAGCTTAATGCACTGATTATCACAGTTTAGTCTTTGGAATAACTAATCATTGTGGCGGCTGCTCTGTGTGCTTGAGATGTAAATATCAACTGTGCGGGAAGAGGACAAATCCAGCAAACCAGTTACAGTGGCGTTCAGCTCTCTAGGTAAAAA
>NTHP01000227.1:469369-488910 GCA_003416845.1 Oplegnathus fasciatus | reverse complement strand
GATAAAAAGGAAGGTTGTAAGTGGGTTCAGTCGACAAATGCAATTACTCAAAAAGCAATCTGCCTCACTGATGGCAGAAAACTGCAGAAGGAAAAGTGGCAAGAGCCCGAAATGTCTTGAATTCAGCTTCTTACTGTCTTTCTGTTTGATCCAAAATATTTGAAAATATGCCCAAAGTTCCTGTTGAGGGTTTAGTAAACTAATATTTATTAACAACATGACAACCTGGGAAGACAGCCCAGACATGTTGATAGTAGCAGCAGTAATGCAATAGACAAATACAGTAAGTGCTTCCTCTGGAGCCCAGGAATCGAACAAGAATGAGCTTATAAAGTGGCGGGAAGTGGTACAACGGAGGTAGTAACAAGCTCCCAACAGCCAAATATAAGCCCAAAGGTTAAGGTCCTTCCTCCTGTAATGACAGACACCAGTCTGTCTTAACTTCCCAAGTCTAATGATGCAACAAATTTAAAAAAACTAACAATAAATGATACAAAAGTGGCATGCAACTAGACACAAAGCAGGGCATGAAATCAAAAACGTAATGTTCCCTAACTTACAAAAACCAAAACTACTATTTTATTTCAAACGGAGACAGAAGCAAAATGTGTGACATCTCAGCACGGTGCGTCACTCAGCCACCAACAAATAAGCTGAAGTGAGAGCAAAGTTTTAGCTTTCTGGGGAAATCACAGCTACAACAGTGCAATGATCGAACAGGGACAAAAAAATATAGTACAAAATGGACTTGTTGCCTTTAAAAAGACCAGCCTGTGGCTATGGCACGACTCCATAGCTCTGCTTGTTTGGTTAGGTAGTGAGTGCTGAAGCCAACATGTACAGCTCCTGTTTCATCTGCGAACACAGTATGCCATGTCGCGTCAAGTTAATCCAACGACACGTTTTAGCCCTCCTTTCAGTCCGCAGAGGAGCCAGGTGGGAGGCAGCCTCTGTAAGCAACACAGGTTTATTGTGTGTCCGAGCAGAAATGTCCAAAGGCACTTCGGACACAGGCAAGAGGTCCCTTGTGAGTTCAGCCGCTCCATCCACTGGCTCCTCGTAATTCAAGCATTAGAGAGAAAAGACAGTACTCTTCGTGATTCACAACACCCTTTTCTATCCTCGAAACAAGAGTTCTTATTGGAAAACAGTCCTCATGAGATGACTATAAATCGTGGCCCTAGATACCAAAATGAACGATGGCATAAAAGCTACACAGTTTCATAAATTGTATTTGATGTTTTGGCTGAGTGGTTTAGGTACTAATGACTGAGGAGATATAGATGTAGATGCTCTTTTCATTGTACTCCCTATGAGACTCCAGAAATGTACAACACTCAAAATTAATCAGGTGAAAGTAATGTGTTTCGATAAATGTAACATACACAACCGTCAAAAGGTATCAAATAAGCCCAAAGTCAATGTGCCAAATGATAATGTAGCTGGATTTCAGCATGTTCTAATTTTCTTAGCTAAATCTTTAATAGTGGTAGAATTTGAATTCACTAAATGTTTAAATTTTTCATCACTTGAAACAGGGGAAGTGTACCAAAGTGCTTTGATCTTTTAAACAAGCCAATATATATGTGTGAAAAGATAATTTCTTTATTATTTTGGCATTAGCAAGGCTTAAAATCTTTTTGAAGATCACTGTGTGACATAATTTGACACATTGGCAACTCTCAATTTTACCTCACATCGACCCATAAGGCCATCTGGCTGCCACGTGACTCTCAGAAGTGGATCACTAACATGTCGTCACATAATGGCTATCAATGTTTTGTTAGTAAAACCCAAGATGTACAATTGTAAGCATGAGCAAAACAAAAACTCGACATGAGGTAAACCACAAAGGGATCAATAAAACTGTGTGACTCATTCAAGCTCTCACCAAATGTCATATTATAAGTCAGCAATATGTCTTCTACCGTCTGGAGTTTTTTTTGAGTCACACATGATGTGGGAGTGAGAGGAAGGAACAAACCTAAAAGTTTAGAATTTATGGAATGATAGCTCTGCATAGCATAATCCCTTAATAAATGTATGCATGACGACGTTGTGTGCCTCTGACAAGCACATAAAACATGAACATGTCTTTTGAAAGTCAGTGCATAACAGTACATGAAAAAAACAAAACAGCTAAATCTATGGCTTACCTGCAAGATTATAAAGCTGACAATGAGCGTAAGAACGCAGACGCACAGGTGAACAAGCACAGACTCATTAGGAGACATGACTCACACCATTGCACAGTATGTAGGGAAGTATATCAAACCTTAAAACTGGAGGACAAAATACTGCTGCAGTTACTAAGAACTGTGTCACTGGATGTTTAAGTGGGGCGGCTCTGTTTCCATCACTCCCTGAGTTATCGCTTCTACCATCAGACTCAGAGATCAACCACAAGCAGGTATCGATAAAATGTCACAGATGTGAAATGGGTTTGCTGCTCAGCCGTTGCTACCAAACCTCCATTTCAGCACCTCTAAAGTGCCGTTTCACTTTGCATGAAGTAGTACTGTAGTGCTCATAAATCCATAAATGGTCCACCACCTAAAAAGTGGCTACTCTGCGACACATTTATGAAGGTTGAATCAGTTCTCCAGAGAAATGTTAAATGTTTAGAGCTGGGGCAAATAAAATCCAGGGCAGCCAACATTGGGGGCTAAACGTCTATAGAAGTGTACAAAGTAAANAAAAAAAAAAAAAAAAGTAAAATATTCTTCCTATGCAAACTATCCCTTTAAGACAGATATGGCCTGAAGACATGGTGTTTGCAATCATACCAAATCCACACAAACGCACTATGTTCAAGTCAGTGTTCAAGAGAGGAGGTTACTGGACTGTTTCCGTGGAAAATGTTCAGATACTGACAAGAGGAAAATCTCTGAGTGGCACATCATTAGGTGACTCTCAAAGTTAGAGGTTATGGAAGTGTGGTCTGCCGTGGTACACTGACTACCTACGGCTTGGATCCTGAGGGGTCACAGAGATGGGCCAGGTTGTCAAGGTGTCTTCCTCGCATTTTAATTCAACATACAGTACCTAATCAAATTGCGACCTTTAAAAAAACAAAAACAAACATGAAATCTATTCAGTGCAATTTTTTTTTTTTGCATTGTCACTCCCAACTTTTGTTCAAATGTCAAGGGGACAAATATAAGCAAGAACCCCGAGACATTGTACATCATGTCACTGTCATTTGTGTTCATGGGGTTCTTCAACCTTGTGAGGCCTCTTCAGTTAAACGGAAGATGACAGCAGATGTGAGGAAAGCAGTGAGGAACAGCGTTTCAGGGCAGGCAGACCGCTGTAAGGCTTTAGAGGCACATCCTCCGACTGAAGAGGGAAAGCAGGTGTCCCTTATTGTCGTCGACCCTGCTCTCTGTTGGAGCAGCCACATGAAGACTACACAGCTTATGTGGAAAAAAGGTAACTAATAAATAAAAAAAGTCCTTTAAAAACAAAAAAGGAATGCTGCGTCTTAGAGTAAGAATTCAAGCAGTTCTCGTCATCAAAAAAACTGATGGTCCACGTGTTTTTTCAGTGTGCTACAGCGTCACACTGTGGGAGCAGATTCTATAAAGACCAGTGCATCTCTTCAAAGTCCACAGCCTCGCCCAAGTTTGTGTCTGTCTCCAGGAGGCTCATGATTACTGCCATGGCTGCTTCGTCATTGCTAAGACTACTAAGGCCCGGTCCAACCACACTGTCCAAATCCAGCTGGGAGTTCTCCTCTGTAGTGAGACGGGGTGACAGGGAAAAAAGGAGGAAAAATACAAGGTAATGGAGTTATAAAAGGAGAGAATTAAATACAGTCCTTTAATACAAACTATGCTTATTAAACAGCATCAGAGAGAGTACCCATGAGTGCTTCTCCTCCTGAGAATGCAGCTCCCTGTGGCTCATCCTCTGAGCTGGACTTTCCTGGCATCTCCATGTCTGCTGCCTCTCCGTTTGGCACCTACAGACCAAAAGAGGAGTGAATTATAACCCTTGCAGCAACATGGCAGGAGTTCAGTCATGAGGGGGAAAAAAGAGGAAAGAATCAAATGTGTGCAGGCTAAATTATGCCTTTCAACCTTTGGAGGAAATTCACCATCATTTCCCAGTACATACAGCTGTAATGGCATCACATTATGGTTGCTCTACCTCAGCAACACATGAAAAACCAGACCAAGCTTGTGTAGTCAAAATGACAGTTTGAAACATGTTTCTCTTCCAGACGGAAGTCCTAATTATCAGCTAGGTGGATGAACAGTTGTTTACGGAAGTGAAGAAGTTTCATTTTTTATTGCTTCATTTCATATCAAATGTTTGGCATTTTATGCAAATTACTCCCCATTAGACAGCAAAACTAAATATTGTTTTACAGATAAAATTCACACCTAATTCAGGCCGTGATGGGTACTTTTACTGTATTTGGCCAAATATTGGGGCAAAAAAATAATATTCACATTGTATTAAAAGCTGATTTGATGTCATTTCAACTAATTATCTTAAACTATGGGCAGTTTTTCATAAATGACACTGACATTTTTGGACTGGACTAGTCTGAAAAGCTTCATGCAGTTTTGTGATTGGGAAAGCACCTTCGGGGGGTTGTGGGGGTTGTTTCCACCTCATTAATGACAGATGATCAAAGACAAGCATGTACAAAGACTTACATTGTTGCTGACTTGATTGTGAGTTTGTGGACACTTATCCAGCGGTAGACTGAACGGGCTGACGCTACCACTGGAAGGTGATGAGTTCATCCTAAAGCAACACAGACACAGATCAACTTCAGACTGCACAAAGTAACATCTTCAACAGCTGATAAGCATAGCAACTGTGGCTGTAAAAACACTGCTGCATCAATGTACATGGAATCACACTTAAGTTGTCTCTGTCCCTGTTACAAAAAGTAAAGAGGACAAGCTCCGTTGTGAGGCCACACCTGTTGAAATCCAGCAGCTCATTGGCAATCTGGGTCCCTATGCTTCCAGCATAAATCATAGATCCAGGAGTGGTGGAGATGCCTGGTATAATTGGAAGGGACTTCTTGCCATCTTCTAACAGAACAACAAGTTAGGAGTGACAGACAACATGTACGTGTCCCATGACAACACAATCTGCATTTTTAAGTATCACAGGGCATCAGAGATGTGAGATCTTTATAGACTTTTTTCCATTTGAACTGACCTTCAGAAGTCTTGGAATTGCTCGACTGTTCAGACTTGTTTCCCGACCGACTGGTTCGACTGTGATCGTGCCTTTTCATGGGATGAGAAAGCAGGCAGGGCTCTGATTAATAAACTGTATATCTATCTCAGGTACAAAGAGTATTTAGGCAATGCACAACGGTCACTGAAGCATATACTCACGATATAACTGTGTTAGTAGACACTATGTATTCTACTTCTTTGGTCCAGGGATTTACAAAACTAAACCACTGACTTTGCAGAGTGACGAAAGAGCCATGTTTTGTTTTGAACTTATAGGGGTTTGTCTCTATTTTCTCTTTACTCCGCAGCACTGTGGAAGAAAAGCAGTGAGAGGACAAGTTAGAGGACTGAACAGTGGAAAATCTGCTGCTTAAGGCAGGGACACAATAAGCACAGGACCAGAAGAAATATGGGGAAACCATCACGATTTGCAGCATAGTGACCTACTTGAATGAACATATCAAGATGGACAGAAATGTATTAAGTGATTTACCTGTGCTTCGACACTGCAGCTGTATTGTAAATCAAAATTCAACCTAAGCAGGCCTATATAATTGAAGAATGTAGGTATCATCTTAGCAGACATTTACACAATGCTAATAAAAGATCCGGGACAATTAGAAGGAAGATAAACAGTATGAGATTCACTGAAGAACGTAATTTGCCTTTTCGATGTCTGTCAGCTAAATGCGGTAAGTCGTCTTGATGGAAGTACTCATAGCATGATGTCCCTAGCAATTCTTGGGGAAGATAACCAAGAATTGTTGTCGCTCTGCGAGAGAAAAGGAAAAAGTTAAGTGTGAGCATACAAGTGTATCATATTAGTATGAATTATAAACATCTACTGCATTATTTAGAACACTAGATATACTACATTTGTAAAGATTTGTTTTCACTTCGACATAAACGTGCTTTTCTTGTCAAAGATGTTAGAAATGTCAACAGAAGATTTAACATTATGTTAACAAAGCCATGCACAAAGAAACTACAACCCTCTACCACCCCCTTATTGAAATTCAGTTCTACCTTTGATCGACAAAGGTGAATTTGCCATCCATGGCATAGCGTGTGATGAACTCTGTGGGTTTAACTCGGACTTCTCCATTAACCTGGGGAGATGAGTGGGAGTGGACGCGTCCCACCGCCACCAGGCAGCTGAAGTGGGAGCTATCCTGCTTGTCTGCCTCGCCCTCCCCCTCTGCACCCAACTGACTGGTAGGCCAGCTGCGCATGTAGCCTGTACAGTGGACTGTGCAGTACTTCTGCGACTCTGTAGGCACAAATCATAATATACATACATAAAACAAAAACTAAATAAATGCATTCCTTTACACCAGGGGTTTTCAGAGTCTGACACTGTGGGCCCCCCTTCAGACAAAATCAAGACAACTGAGCCCACCCCCCCCAAACTCCCCTCTGCCACAGTTTTAAATTTTTTGAGTTTTTTGTCTTTATGTCCACAGGTTCTCAACACATTGCAAATATCAGTATGTGAATGGTTAGAAGAGAGTGTCAGTGTTGCAGGAATATAAGAACAATGTTAATGTGACCTTGTGCACTATCATTATTAAGGGATTTTGTTACTCCTCTTATTTCTTTGTCTTACTTCTATTCGGGGGATAATCATGCTATATACATATACAGTTTCCATAGCGCTTTGGGAGATGTAAACAGGAAATAAAATGTTGCCATGGATTACGCTGTGGACTACATCTTGATCGTTTTTTTTTTAGCCTATATTTGTTTACATTTTGACAAATTGGCACCTTTAAAAGCATGCTGAATGAGCTATTAGCAGTTTCTTTTTGCAATGTACCCACTGATGTATAAAGAAAAATCACTGGGTTACTTTGATACTGAAGAAAACTTAAAAACATGATGATTCTCAGGCAAGTTCTGGATGATAAAGAGTGTCTTTTTTATTATTTGAAAGCCTCTGCTTTACACCAACACTTCTTGTGAATGGAAGTGCAGCTGATAAATATTATATTAACCCTGAATGTACAAAAGTGATTTGCTGAATAATCCACTGAATAATTTCCCTACCTTTCTTTTTGGAGGTGCTGGCTTGGAATTCCTTCTCCTCCACTTTGACAGAAATTTTGTTGTACTTCATGCGGCAGAAGAATGAGCGCCGTGCACCCGAACACAGCCGTGCTGCACCAACTGGGAGGTCAGCCTGGACCTGCAGACCGGCTGGAGACATGACACGAGTGTTAAATCTCACTCACTCTCTCTCTCTCTTTGTCTCTCTCTCTCTCTCTCTCCATCTCACACACAAACACACACACACACACACACACACACACAGGCAAAACTAATAGTTTTACTTTTAGCATCTATTAGCCGTTCACGAGGGTATAATTCAGAAGCTGACAGCTGCTCCTTCACTTTTCCCATGTCCTTTGGATGTATGTAATCAAACAGGCTCTGTCCAATCAGCTCCGCCTGTAGGAAGAACAAACATCTTATAAAACTGACCTAAACATGGTTCCCATGCTGATAAAAAGAAATGTCAAAACCATTCTGCATCTAAGGCAATTCCTGCTGACAAATAACAAATTGAACAAAGTACACTGACTGTGGACTGTTGACCCCAGAGCACACCAGATACTGTGTGGAGCAGAGATGGAGCAGATTTAGATTTAAGTGAGAACGAGGCAGAAAAAGCAGCATCTCATTTCTCAAAGCTTTCTCGCAGGACAGCTTATGAATGTCCTTTTACTCCAGTAATCAAAAATATTAAATATATATATAATATATTTACATTACACTGTGCTCCAACACAGTGTGCACCAACATCTTCATTTTCATGATCAAAGAAGTCATGTGTGACTACCGAGGATTTCTTTCAAGCAAGCATTTTGACTGCAATTTGGCGATTTTTGGAAGAACCAAACAGATCTATCAGAACTTCAAATGTACCCTTACTAGGACTGGAATATCATTTGATTATAATCCACAAATATATGATGCTTTTTTTTAACAACAAAATGCAAATAAAACCATCAATTTTGTATTTCTAAAGTGTACTTGTATGAAATCTGTGCACAAGATGCCAAATGTCTCGCTACAGGCCCACACACGCGCTGGTGGGTTCTAGTCCATTAACACTGGTGCCAAGACAATGCAACCCATCTGGTGTGTCCGGGGTTCCACATGAACAAAGATGCTGCAGATACAGTAACAAATGTAAAAGCGTTACCCGACTATAATTTAATATCTTCGTGACGGACTCTGAGACAAAAACTATTTTCCCACGATCACAGCCCACTACAAACAGGAACCCATCTGCAGCCTGCACAACAAAGAAACATGGGGGGAAAATAGGGGGATCCAGTGTGATGACAAGGTCAAGACAAAAGTAAGAGGCCATTGAGCAGATTTGTTTCATTTTATGTATATATTTTAATGTATTTAATATAGCTTTTAAACTAAATAGAAGCATTTTAATTATCATGAAAATTCAGTGCATTACACTACTTTCTGTTACTGTAAATCAACTGGAAGGAGAACAGCCTACACAATGACTGAAATTCAATGCATGTTAAGAATTTGGTGTTTTTTGTATGTAGTTTCAGCTGAACAGAACCCACAGTAAAGCAGGGGAACTGTCGCTATCATCAAGTGTATAGCCTGATTGGTCGCTTTTGAATGAAATGCTCAAAACATCCTCAAGTGATTGACAGGTTATGAGCTTTGCTTTGTAGTAAGATCACTTAGCAGATGCCTGAAGTAATTATCTTAAAAACAAAAAAAGGTATTCCATTGCACTTTCACTTACTCAAATTGTGGGCACATAAATAGTTAGCTGTCTTTGTCAATGGTATGTTTACCTTGAGGACAAGGTGTTTGAGCTCCTCGTCGGGAAGGAATGACGGTTTGTAGTTGGCTTCAGAAAAAGAACTTCCTGAACCTGAAAACATTGACAAAAAAAGTTACACAGCCAGTCCAATGTGAGATTACTATATTACATTTAGACATTATGTTTTAAAAATAATTCAGCTTTATTACAAACTGGATTTTATTCTTTAGCTTTAGGCCAGCAACTCTATCAGTTATAACACTGTACTCTCTAAGTTGACTGTTGAGATCTGAGAATGTGCTAAAATTGGTTCAAAGTGGGGCAAGAAACATGGGCAGTCATGCGATTAGACAGGTTTTGGACAAACTCTCAGGTCAGCCAGACTGTTGTGTAAAAGAAAATTAAGACAAATGGTAAAATTATTGTCCAAACTGTCACTGTTTACAGACAATTTGCTTATTTCTTTGGATGGATGGGATGTTTTCTTGTTACCAAATCTCAGCAATTGCTGAATGTAACATACTGGAGTGTACAAAGCTATCATAACGGATAACTATGGCTCAAACTGGAAAAATAAAACCCAAGTTGCAATAAACTGGAGTTATCCCTTAATTAACTGAATTCATTAGCGATCACAAAGTCAGGGTAGGTTATTTTTAAGACCATTGGCCGTCGTTTGACATGGTACCTTTGAGAGATTTGAGGTGCTGCACAGCCATTCTGAGCACAGTGAGTTTGTCAAGTTTACGGGACATGGGGTTACAAGTAGGGATCATGGCTGATAGTTTGTCAATGAGATTGTTCATTTTGTCCCGTCTCCTCTTCTCAATTTGGCTGTGCGGTTCCCTGCAGAGACATTAAATAAGAAATAATTTAGAAGACTCAAAGGACTTCAACAATGGACATTTTAAGATTGATGATAATGTAGGAATGTTTTAAATGTGGTGTGTCAAACATAACCAACCTGAAGCATTTAATTTTGACATGTTGGTCGTCTCCATCTGACCTGTAGAGCAGAAAAACACACATTTGATATGTATTTATGCCAAGCAACAATGTGCAAATGCACCATCGCACAAGATAAACAGGTCAGCTCTGAAAGTCGTTAATTTGCACACAGTACCCGTTTTCGTCTTCCATATCTGCGTCAGGGATGGAAGCGGACTTTGAATCCCTGGGAAGAAAATTTATGACTATCAATAGCAATTAGCGACAATTTAGGTCACTGGATTTATGAGATTTTCTGTAAAAATAAAATAAAGAAACGCCAATACTTACTGGTTGTCCATGCTGCCCTTGCGCTTCCGGGGCATCTCCATGCTCAAGGACATGCCAGCAGCTGAGGATGGTGTCATCAGGCTGGGCAAAGACATAGAACTGCATTGGTTTTCCTCAACCAGCACATCTTCTGAAACACACAACGCACAGTGAGCTGTAAGTGGTTAGAAAGTGGTGGGGACTTGACCTCATTTACAAGCACATCAATACGTTCCCTTGCACCACTGCATTTCATGCTATAAATCTGTCAGACTGCACGTTCTCAGATGTAGGTGATAAAGAATCAAAGTTATTATCATACCCAGAGCTTGAAAGACGACCACAAAGTCCTTATTAGGAGCTCACAAACAGCCTCGATGAGCAGTTACTCATTGAGTGCATCTGTCACACCACTCGTTTAAAACCTACCCATATCAGAGGAGACAAAAATGTCTGTTCATACTGGGGAAAGATGCCCAATTAATGCACCAGCCACAAAACTTTCACACCACCGATCGTACAAGTGTTGGAAACAGCAGCAGCTCCCTTACAAATCCTTTTTATAGAAATGACTGTTTGATTTATTGCAGTAATCACTGGAGTACATGGATGTGGGGTTATTGCAGAGATAAACCTCATTTACACTCATGTATTGTGTCGGCAATGAAGTTAGTAGAACTTTTGGTGTTGTCTTTTTGTATATTTTTCCCATCTGGTACTTCTTGGTCAGGTAAGTAAATGTGTGGCAATCCTCCCTCCTTCAAAATATTGTCAAAAGCACCCTTGGGGCAAAGTTAGGAGTCCCCATTAGCTGATTGAGCCCAAGCGCACATGATCAGCCTCTGAACAATGGGACATAACTGGCTGTTCTGGTGTAGCTGTGTAACATCGGCTTCTGTTTGAGGTACAAGTTTCTCTGCAGGCTATACCAGCATCGTTGTCATTCCACATTCAATCAGAGCTGCAACCAAAAATGTATTTCATTATCAGCTAATCTATTGATTTCAACTATTTGCTTATTCATTTAGTCTACAAAATAGTGAAATGTCAAATGTGAAAATCACAATTTCCCAGAGCCTAAGGTGATATCCAAAGATATTTATTATTTCTTTGATGGAACACAGAAAAAAGCAGGTGGGTGAGTACTGACAATGGCTCTCTATTTTATGATTTGCTGCAATTTAATGTTTTTTCCCATATTGCCAAGATCAAGGACAGATGTTTTCACATTTTGTCTCAGTTTTTGATGATAAAGGTATTTAATTACAGTTTACGTTCTCCTCCTCCTTTCCTGTATGTTATCTCCCTGTGCCCCCACCAAATAATATGATTTTTTTTTTTTTAATCGGTCTAACACAAACACGCACTGTGTTTTACAATTAGCTGCTTATCAGAAAGGTCTAATTTCTTTATGTCTTATCTTTATGTTTCGACTAAGAGTCTTTTGCTTATGTGCCAAGTATCTGTCCAACCAAAGACTACAGCAGGTGATTTTACTGTACAGTGTTAATCAGTGAAATCACCTGCTGTCAATCTCAGCTGCAATGGAAACTCATTAGTGAAGAACTCTGGACTAATTGATTAATCAGCTAATCCATTCAGCCCCACATCTCATTCCAGCTACAAACAACCCATCAGTTCAGGTCAGCCTTCAAACAGAAACCTGCTGCTGTCAATGCCTGAATATGGTTGCTTGCCAATAGATGTCCATACGTGAACGGATGCAGGCATGATGATTTAAGGCCCAAGCTGCTGTGCTGTGGTGGAGCTGTTTGGAGATGACTTGACAAGGCACTGCAGCTCCACTGCCTCCCTCTCTGTATCTCCACAGACTATTCTGGCAGGATATGGAGCTGCCATGACGATGATTTAGTCATGGCAGCAGAAGTATGCAAGTGTGTGTGGGAGAGAAACTCAAGAGAACGGCACGAGACAGACTAAATGCGCCTGATATCCATAGCACCTATTTTTAACTCTGCTCCACAGATCCTGTGACCCAAATAGCCATTAGCAGATCAGCAACAACCTGATTTTTAATCCCGTTCCCCCTGTCAAGATCTGTTGGATTACAAGGTTACAGTTAATGCAACTAGATGACTGGACATCAGGCCATACATACATCCTACTCCCAACTCCCACAATCCCTCTCTCCTGCTCACGTGTTCGTGAACTTGCTCATTCACTCAGTCCTTGAATGAGCATCTGCAGCACTTAAGTAACCCCACGAGCTGTTCTGTCCTCCTCACGTTGTCACACAGTGACAGCATCACAAGCAAATGGCTGATTGGTTTATCATATTCATATTTCAAGTTATACTTGCATCCATTTTGGTCCTGTCACTATCTTTGGAAAAACTGCCACCAAAATTAAACTGCAGAGGTATTTATATGAATGCATTAATATTATGTGCAAACCAGCAATGACAGCAGATATGGAAGACTGGGAAAAAATTATGAACATCGTGGTCAAACTAGGTCATGAATTACCCTTTGCCACCCTACTTCCCATTCATTAAGTTAATCATACACACAGACCGGGATCTGCCCAGTAAGTCCACAGTCTTTGATGGTTTTGCCAACTCGATAGCTTGATTTGATAACACTCAAGTCACCACCAAACATTTATGCTTTTATAACACACACAGTTAACTGCATGTTGATTTAATACCAATTAGTGTGTTGTCAAGCTGAGAAAACCATGTTCTACAGAAAAGTAATCTGAATATGGACAAGAAGGAGAGATGACTACAATATTCTGTTCAGTAAACCTATTGTTGAGTTCAACATGCTATAGTGTTATTCGTGTTGAAAACTACTCATATAAAAGTAGAAAATAAGTTTCTCTGGAGATTACTGGTTCCACATGGTCACGATGAAAGGACCACTGCAGCATCCTGACTGGGCATCTCAATGAACATGCCCAACCAATCCTTCTCTAATTCACAGACGCTTTCAAAAGTGGCGGCCATTTTATTACTCTAAATCCTCACATTTGAGAGGCTGGAACTAGAGAATGTTTGACATTTTTGCTTGAAAAATGACGGATTAGTCTATCATCAACATAATTTCCAATTAATTATCTGACGATCGATCAAATCAACTAATCACTGCAGAAGTACTTGTGATTAGTTCATTTTCACTCCCAAATACGAAGCAACCTCCTACAAGTGTTTGCCACAAATAAAAGTCTGATTCCTTCATCTATGTTGTTGACCCACAGTAGAAGTAGAAGTTGCCAAATGTAATCTGATCTCCATTGAGCACCAACTACAAGACCAGATTGAGTCTTTATTGTTAGCTTGGGATGTTGAGAAAGCACAGGCATACATGTCTGGTCTGCCAAACGGTTAAAAACAGTTGTCTTCATAAACTGAATGGCAATGCTGCTCAAAATCCTGATTCTATAAAATACTAAAACATTGTATCTCCATGCCCACTTTGATCAGTACTACATAACATATTTAAAAGAGTTTAACAGACTCTGATGTGTAAAATCGGTGCAGTGCCCCTTTAACTGTTAGACTTACAGGTGCAGACATCAATGCTTTATTGGCTCAGTGCACAAAATGAACAGTGGGGGTCAAATTTGCTGGTCATGTGTTTGCTGATGTTCCAGTAGTTTCCCAGTTGTTTACTGGAAGCACCAATACTTTATTTGTCTCTCTGGGGAAAGACCACCACCCAAAACTGGTTGTAATTATATATTTAGCAACTGCAATTTGACAACATAATGGAGCCTTTACTTTTGACAAAAACATTTGGTGCACCGAGATGAACATTTTGAGTATCTCAGCAGTCTCCACACGCTTGAAACTACAGTACAAACTTGGTGAAAATTAAGTTGGAAGTGTGTTATGTACAAAAATGTGTTGTTTGACACATCTACAGTCAATTCAAGCACAGTTGTTGAACTTGATTTTCCAAAAACCTCCTCCTCTATTGTTTCCAGCTTTATTAGCCAGTCCCAGAAAGATACAAAGACAATTAGGCTAGGTGACCAATATTTGAGCAATAACTAAAGTTGATGATCCTGTTTGACCTACATTTTATATAACTACCATGCAACACCACTGAGCCTAAAAAAGTGGCAGAAGGCAGCGTATTAGCAAGGCAAAATACCTCATCTTAAACTTTTTTCAAATCTTGACATCATATCTGATTAATTATCTAATGTTTATGTCTACCATATGCTCAAAACCGAAAGCCCATAGTTTGGCTCAGTTTGAGCCCTGTCACAGCTGAGTTTCCTGAAGTCCTGAGTGGTCTTCAAGTGTTTTCATTTAAGGTGACACACTTCAAAGTCTTGAAAGGGACTCAGATGTTGTTGAGCCATAAATAAAAGGTTCAGAAACCACAAAAAGACGCTCCTTCAGCAGTTTATCATGGATTTACCTTTACCTACAGTACTTTAAGTCAGGGACACTGCACTGATACTGTGTACAACTCGCGTTTATGTCGCTAGGTGAAGTGAAGCTGGTCTTTGACTGCTTGATTTCAGTTAAATGTCAGCTGAGCATGTTTTTGACATGTATAAACAAACAGTCACTAAGAGACCACGGAGACGGTACAGCTAAGCTAACTTGCCTGCTCCGTCGTAGTTAACATTAGATGAATAAATGGTCGACCTGGTTCAACCGTTGGAGCGACCATAAAGCTAACGACAGCTGCTGTATTCAGCTGCAAGGCTTAATGCTAATTTAACACAACGTGACACCAGATAAAGGGAAACAAAGGCCGTCAAAGTGTCAAAAATATCCACAGCGACAAATTGTCACGGGCTGTAAAACCACCTCTACCACACTCGGCTGCTTTGAGACCGTTGCCCTGGTAAACAGGCCTTCCTACCATTGCTAAGCTAGCTAACATTTGCGTGGTTTAGTCGTTTAGGTTAACATTAGCAGACACACATACACTTCACATGGAGATAACGTTAATGACAAGCCTAAATATAGCCATATTCTGAACAATATGCTGACGATATGATAAACAACGTCGTGCAGTGTTACATAAATGGCGTAGAGGGCGAATTTGCTCTACTGATCTACTGACCTAGTTTTGGAATAGCGCAAAGTTACGGTCAACCGGTGACAAATAACCAAAAACACACCGCAGCGCTTCGCTCTTTTCTGGTAAATCTCAATGCCGAACACACGTTGAGTCAGCCAGTGTGAACATTCAAAGTGGTAAAAAGCTTTTGATGTGTTTCAATTACCTGCCGGTTCGCCTCCCGCTCTGTCACCGCCGCCAACCGCTGCATTCCTGGCCGACATGGCTGGAGCCGGAGCCGGTGCGCTGGGGCCCGGGACTCCAATGCATGGATGAGGCGGTCGACTACTCCGAGACGCTGCTGTGTTAATAGGACACGTTATGGAGGAGCCGAGACGGCGGCAGGATGATACAATTGATTTATTTTTCCCAGAGGGAGAGAAAACAGAGGGAGAGGGCGCAGAAACGTGCACAAAGGTGGCTGTGTACTGTGCAATCAGGACGGAGTGGAGAGAGCTGGGGGAAACGCGGAAGACGGGACGCAGTCTCCTCCTACCGGCGAACCGGACTCACCGCTGCAGCTTCACCGCTCCTGTGCTCTAGTCATGGCTCTCGGAAAATCCTCCCTCTGTGTAAATACCTGATATATCCTGTATGGCCATTAGGTGAAACAATTTAATTAATGAATTGTTATTAATTATTAGTAGTAATGTTGAATTAATTTAATTGTATCTGGAAGATTACACCACCAATTTAAAAAACCAAGATGGTAAAAAGAAAAAGAAACAAACAAAAAGAAATTAATTAAAAGGAAATTAAAGGTGAATAAATAATGAAAGGTGGGTGGATTCACATTAAACTGCGTTAATATGTTACAAACAATCCTTTTTCCTTACATAAGCCTTAAATATTTGTAAGTTTGAGTGAAATTTTTAAAATGTTTTTATCTGTCTTTTATTTGTCTTCATGTGTCTGTTATCTGTTTCCATTTCATACACTCCCTTTAATCTGCTCGTCCATTCTCCTTTGGATGGTATATCCTCACTAAGAAAATGGGCAGTTATGCATTTCCTTGATATAAACAAAATAATATGTATGAATATGTATAAACTGCAGGGGTACGTCACTCTCCCGCTATAAACCAAAGTCTGTATATGTATGTATGTATGTATGTATGTATAAATATATATATATATATATATATATACATATATATGTAGGCCTATATGTATATATGGATGAACAGAAACAACTGTTAGACCTCTAAGCAGGGGCTGGAACACCACAAGCAACAACTAATAATTTAGTTTTATTTGAAGTAGTCATGTGTCATTTATGCACAGCATCATGAAAAGAACAAAATACTATTCAAATATAGCGACGGTATGTATATATATATATATATACACCTTTACTAAGTTTATTATGTTCAGTTTTTGCTAACATTGTCTGAAATGTGTACATTCAATTATTTGTTTTAGCATTGAGGTCATAGTCAGTGGTGCTACTGGACTGCATTATATTCAGAGATGTTTCTAATATTCTGACCCCCTCATGTTTGTAAATAGGGAGGACAAAAAAATAGACACACCTCTCAGTATAAGTCCAGTGCTACACCACCTTTAACTGTGACCTCAGTGCTAAAACATATAATTAAATTTACACATTCAAGACTATATATATATATATATATATATATATATATATATATAGTGGCCACAGTACACAGTACATGTGCACGTAACTGTATATGTATGGGGGCCACAGCTGCATTTCATTGTGCAATCCTGTTATATAATGACAAATAAAAAAAATAATAATATAATATTTTGAATAAAATCAGTCTTTGGCGCCATAGAATGTTGTGACGTCATCAAAGGCGCGGATGAAAGGCGCGATTACACGTCACGGATGATGTCACGTGCCGCTGCTTTCTTAACTTACATCTTGAACTGATTTCAGCTGAATCACTTTCTGAATCAACGAGCTGCTATTCGACGGATTTTGACGACTTGAGAAAAGCGGAATGGAAGAACTAGGAATCACAGGTAAGTGACAGGCAAGTGACTGTTTTTTTTTTCGTAGCAGAATTTCTCGGTAGGATATTTCTCTCGTTTGGAAGGCCGTATAAACCGAAAAGTTATCGCAAGCAAGTATGTCTGAGGATAATTTAGACGCCCCTCTGTGCGGCTCATTGATTTCTGAGGAATCAATCAGCCTGTGTGAGGCAGAGGAGGCAGACTCACCTGAGCCTTGTAGACTTCAAGAAAGAGTTAATGAGCTAGAGATGCGCTGCAGAAGCTATGAGGAGAGTAACATTAAGCTCCAGTCAGAGGTAAGGAAGCTTGAGCTGGAGTTACAAGCTGTGAGGGACAAGGAGACCCGTCATAGTCAACAAGTGCTGACCTCCCAGGAAGAGCTCAATAAACTGCATGGCCAGTGGAAGGAGCTCAACTCCCAGTTGGAGGAGATGGCACAGGAAGAACTGGCCCAGGTCTCAAATCTTCTGATAAAGGAGAAATGTATCAGGGTGAAAAATTGTGAATATATTAGACAGCTGGAGGAGGATATGTTGGTTTTAAGTGAGGGGAATAAAACCATGGCAGCTGAGCTGGCCCGGCTCGAAGCTCTGAGGGAGAAACAAGGGGCTGAAAACAAATATCTTAGGGCAGAAGTGGATTATTTAAAATCTCTCAGAGAGGAAAATGAGACAGAGGTTGAACAGCTGAGGGAAGCAGTGGATGACCTTGAGTGTCCAGTGGAGGAGGCTCAGCAAGATCACCGTGTTGAAGATGAGCTATTGGAGAAGGTGGCCCAACTTGAACACCAGGAAGTGATGATGCAGATAAAAAACAATAACTTGTTAGCAGAACTGCAGGACATGGATGAAAGGGAGGACTTTCTGTACGAGCAGAACAAGAAAATCAGTGCCGAACTGGCCCTGGTTACATCTCAGATAAAAATAAAACAGGCAATGAATGAACATCTATGGGCAGATGTTCATGATCTGCAAGAAAACGTTACATCACTGAAGGAGAAAAAACAGGCAGAGATCGAAAAGTTGAGGACAGCACTGCGTGCTTTTCAGGAAAAGGCAGACTTTCTGGATGAGGAGAACAAGAGCATCGTCGATGAGCTGATCCGACTTGAGTCTCTGACAGAAAAACTGAATGAGGAGAATGAAAACCTGAAGACAGCTGTGCGTGATCTGCAGTACCAAATGGAGGAGGCTGATCTACTAATCTTGAACAACGATGAACTAATAACAAAGCAAAATGAGGAAATTGCTTATAAGCAGCAAGTGATAGAGGAGCTTTACATCTTCACAACCAATATGAAACAATCAATCCATGATCTCAAAGACCAGCTAGAGACGAGGCAGGAGGAGGAGATATTAGCTGAGAGGCAGATCGATGAGAGGCTCCTGGAGACCACACCTGTGGAGCAGAGAGACGACAGCCTCCTGGAGACCACACCTGTGGAGCAGGGAGACGACAGCCTCCTGGAGACCACACCTGTGGAGCAGAGAGACGACAGCCTCCTGGAGACCACACCTGTGGAGCAGAGAGACGACAGCCTCCTGGAGACCGCACCTGTGGAGCAGGGAGACGACAGCTTCCTGGAGACCGCACCTGTGGAGCAGGGAGACGACAGCCTCCTGGAGACCGCACCTGTGGAGCAGGGAGACGACAGCCTCCTGGAGACCGCACCTGAGGAGCAGAGAGACGACAGCCTCCTGGACACTGCACCTGAGGAGCAGAGTGACGAGAGCCTCCTGGACACTGCACCTGAAGAGCAGAGTGATGACAGCCTCCTGGACACTGCACCTGAGGAGCAGAGTGATGACAGCCTCCTGGACATTGCACCTGAGGAGCAGAGACAGGAGAGCCTCCTGGAGACTCCTGCTGCTACCAGAAGTTTGTGGCATTGCTGTGCTAAAGGCCTGCTGAAATTAGGTTTGCATGTTAGCATCACCACTGTAGGTATACTTCTTCCTGTAAGTATCCTGGCCAGCAGTGTGACTGCCAACTGCAATGCAAACACTAACTGCTGCCTGTATGACTGTGCCTACCACCTATTGGAGCCCTACTGCAACTTCCAACATACAGTTCCTCGTCCCTTCTAAACAAGACTCCATATACTTATAATAACTCATAATATAGTATATAATATATAATATACTATATTATGAGTTATTATATACTATATTATGAGTTATTATAAGTTATTATAAGTTATTATAAGTATATATATATATATATATATATATATATATATATATATACA
>NTHP01000227.1:448265-469248 GCA_003416845.1 Oplegnathus fasciatus | reverse complement strand
AATACTTTTGTGCTTTTACTTACTTCAAGTAAAATTTTTAATGCAGAACTTTTACTTGTAGCAGAGTATTTCTACACTGTGGTATTACTACTTTTACTTAAGTACAAGTTCTGAGTACTTCTTCCACCTCTGGTTATTCTGTTTATTTCACAGCTAATTGATTATATTTTGTATGACTAATATGAATCTACAAAGTAACTAAAGTTATCAAATAAATGTAGTAGAGTAAAAAGTACATTATTTGCCTCTGACATGTAGTTGAGTAGAAGTATGAAGCAGCAGAAAATGAAATACTCAAGTAAAGTACAAGTATCTCAAAACTGTACTTAAGCACAGTGCTTGAGTAAATGTACTTTCCACCACTGCTCACGACACAGTTCATAACACAGTCGACAGAGAGGACGACACATCAGGACGTCATTGATAACAACACAGTCAAAGGACACATCAGGACGACATTGATAACAACACAGTCAGACGACAGGGAGTTCAACAAGACGACAGAAGTACAGTTGAAAAGTTGAATTGACACAGCCAAATGTTTTGCCAGGTGAGCAATCAATATAGACCATCTGACTGTCAAAATAGTTTTGTCACAACTGAAGTCCAGCGCAAAGTTGAATAGACATTGACAAATGTTTTGTCACATATTCAGTGGACATAGAGCGCATGTGCATAATTTTGGCACAAATGGAACCCCATATCCGTCCACATCTGGTCGCTGCTTCACATCCCTCGTAGCCTGGATGTTCTCGGAAATCCCGTGAAGTTTGTAGTAATACAGCCTAATACCTGCTTCCTGACGCTCTGCTCCCAGACCAGTTAAGACATCAGACCATTTACTGCCGTGTCACTATCCGACCCGTAACATTAGGAAGCTGCCAGGACATTGCATCTTTATTTCCCACTATTAGACCCCTATTAGACTTTCTTAGAGGGTAATCTGCATTGCATCCTGCAGCATTTTATTTTGGTGACCAAAGCCACACTAACAGGCAATCAGGAAATACACACATCTTTCTTTCTTCATGTAGACTCGCTGCCATTTTCACGTCGTGCGCCTTCCAGCTGTGGTCTCGCAGGAAGCTGTGAAATTCAACCCAGTTGTAAGTTACTTTATTATATTAAAATCGCTGATTAAGGCGGCTACTCCGCAACACAGCCGTGTAAAAAGTAGCTGCAAATGTAAGAAGGTGCAAAAAGACTCCCGAAAAAGTTATTTGAACAAATTCTGTCCAGTGGTTCTCGTTATCTGAGGACCGATGCAGGCCTCCAGAGGTCTACCCGGTGCTAGCCGATGCTACAGCGGTGACTCAGGCGGCATTTGTGGTGGTGACGGTCGACCTACCTCTGGAGGCCTCCATCGGTCCTCAGATAACGAGAACCACTGAACAGAATTTGTTCAAATAACTTTTTCTGGAGTCTTTTTGCATCTTCTGACATTTGCAGCTACTTTTTACACGCCTGAGTTGCGGAGCAGCCGCCGTAATCAGCGATTTTAATATAATAAAGTTACTTACAACCGGGTTTAACTTCACAGCTTCCTGGGAGACCACAGCTGCAGGTGCACGATGTGAAAATGGTAGCGAGTCTACAGGATGCTTGTTTTTCCTGATTTCCTGTTAGTATGGCTTTGGTCACCAAAATAAAATGCTGCAGGAGCTGTCGTGCAATGATTGTTTTACCCTCAGATTACCCTCTAAGAAAGTCTAATAGGGGTCTAATAGTGGGAAATGAAGATGCAATGTCCTGGCAGCTTCCTAATGTTACAGGTCTGATAGTGACATGGCAGTAAATGGTCTGATGTCTTAACTGGTCTGGGAGTCAGGAAGCAGGTATTAGGTTGTATTACTACAAACTCCGGACTCCAGAGAACATCCAGGCAATGAGGGACGTGATGCCGTGACCAGATGTGTTTTGACTTTAGTTTACAGTTTTCAACTAATGAGTAA
Organism: Oplegnathus fasciatus; assembly: GCA_003416845.1. Lineage (NCBI taxonomy): Eukaryota > Metazoa > Chordata > Actinopteri > Centrarchiformes > Oplegnathidae > Oplegnathus > Oplegnathus fasciatus. Next base: position 467,296 of record NTHP01000227.1, on the reverse strand, counting down.
CAAATGACCCTGTAAGAAAGTGAAACTATGTTAAATAAAGGCCAAATAAATGTATTGTCCTCTGAGCTCTCCGTGTTTTGTCTGACTATTATAAAGGCTATGTCTGATATGATATGGCATTACATTTGTCTGATTACAGCCTGTGTTTTCTAATTAAACTATCGGCGGCCCATGTTGGTAGCATTAAATGTGGTGTCTATAATTTAGGGTAAAATAGCATCTAACTGTAGCATATTTTGAATCTGATATGACATTGTATTTGATTTCTAATGATCTTGTAAATTGTGTCTAATAGTATATTAGGATCTCCTATTTGGTTTGTAATTACAGTATGATTATTTCTAGTTTTTGTCTAATTTGATACAAAGTACGGCTTGTTACGTCTTATTAGTCTACCGTAAAATAAAGTGCGACCTTTACAATTTATATTTATAAATGCGAGTGCAGCACGGTGGTGCAGTGGTTAGCACTGTCACCTCACAGGAGGCAGGCCTTTCTGTGTGGAGTTTACATGTTCTCCCCGTGTCTGCGTGGGTTTTCTCCAGGTGCTCTGGTTTCCTCCCACAGTCCAAAGACATGCAGGTTAGGTCCGTAGGTGTGAATGTGAGTATGGATGTTGACCTCTCGCCCAATGTGAGCTGGGATAAGCTCATATTGGGTGAGAGGTATAGATGATGGATGGATGGACTAATGACAGAAATCAAATCAGATCTATTAAAAATACAATAGTAACACAATTAATACAATACAATATTACAATACAGTAATACCATACAATTAATACAATTACAAAAAAATTAAGATAAAAAATAAAGCAAATTAAAAAATTAGAATTTGGAAATGGATCAAATCTGTAAAATAAAATAGAAATGTGCAGTTTTTACATTTTCCAAATGCTTAACTGCACACTCATCTTCACAAACTTCAAACTTCAATGTCAAGACCAAACTCTCCACTCAAAACCATGTAACCTTACATCTGAACCAAACTTTCCTTCAGACATCACACAAAAGCCATCAAATACACACACACTACAAAATAGCCATTTCACACTGGTATGATCAATTCAAAACACTATGGTAAAAACCTGTTACTGCATTGACTAATGGCACTTCTTTACATGATGAACACAATATAAAAGACACAATACATGTATACATTTTCTACATTTTTAATTCCTCATTGTACTGTAGTAAAATAAACTGAAATTGAGTGAAAAAGTAAAAGTACTGTAAAAATATGCAACTGGTAAAGAACGTGGAATAGGAGGCAATTTTCATGTATTTACCAATATAAACCAATGAAAAAAACTATTTGTACATAAAGAAAGAAATCACATTTATTCTGCCTCAGCATACCGTCTCTGGTCTGGGTGAGGCCAGAGAGTCTCATCAATATTAGCAATATTAGCCCTAGCCAGGCAGCGGGGGAAAAAAACCCTTGCATGCCTTATCCAATATCCGGATTATAGAGGCTACTGTGAAGCAGCTCAGATTCGGCTGCACTCTTTGCGAAGCTTCCCTCATTGACATCCCATGGACAAGAACATGGTCAACTAGTTGCACGAATCTCATCAGAAACTATTTGTCTCCTTGCCCTTCCTCTTCCTCTTCCACCTCCTCTCCTTCCTCTATCTTTAGGTCTTTGTGTGTCACAAAAAGTTCAACGAATCTGAATCATGTGTGAAAACAGGGGAATAGTGTTTATAGTTTTGGGAAATGCATCTGTCTTTTGGTAGAAGGTGTCATGGTTTGGGAGGTTTAGTTAATAAGTCCAGTTATAGTGTGTAAGCGATCGAGAAAAACTGTAATAAGATACAGCAGGAACACACACAAAGATGAAAAGAAAACTTAATTTACAAATTAAAATATAATACATTTATCTATGCACACACACATTATGTAAAATATTACTGTAAAGTTGCTCAAAAAGGAGGCAGTAGTAAGAATGGTGTAACAGTGCAAAGGTGCAAATGATATACTGTAGTGGTTTGCAAAAGAAAAAAGAAAGAGAAAATATGGTGCAAATTTACAGATGTAATATTAGTGTTTGTAGTGCACTGTCTGTAACATGTATAGCATGTAAAGTGGAGGTAGGTGACAGAACATGTCAGTCATTCGTTCATGGTGGTGTGAGGAAGATAAGGTGGAGTAGAGGAGTCTCACAGCCTGAGAGAAGAATCACTGGGGTGGTGGTCCTCCTTCAGTATACTGTGGACTCTGTGTAGGAACTTCATCTTGCCGAAGTCACTGATGCTGGGTTAATTTACACCCACCAGATCAAATGATATAAACGGTCAATTCTGTAAGTTTTGATTTGTATCTGTCACTTATTTATGAAATCCTGAATGGTCAGAGAGATTTGACAGCCCCAGAGATTGTGTTCATAGTTAGAGCGCTCCAATAAAACAGGATAAAAGCCTTTATATTATCAATACATGGTTATTTTAAAAAACATGTAGATCTGTAATTTTTGTTACGATGTAAATTTGGGATTTTAAGTTTGCCTAATACATTTAAGGAATCTCATAGATATTCTACGACTGGAAGATAATTATTTAGTATTTACCAAAACTTCCCTCTGAACGGCTCCACCTTGTGGAACAATTACAATTACTATGAAAACTTGAGGCAAGATTGGTATGAAAAAAAAATGTAATTGATGTTACCAATTTGTCCAAATCTATAATATGTATTACAACAAACTGCATTTGACACATTTATTTAAAAAATATGGATTAAAATGCTCTTAGAATCTGCAGAGCAGTACCCCTCTTCTTAATACAGTTGAACAAAAATACTGATCAACTGTATTAACTAAAATAATAATGGAGACAATTGACCATCTGTCTAGTCATGTTCAGTTATGTCACTTTTGGCAGAATCTTCAAAACTGGTCAAATCTTAAAATAAGTAACATCCCCCAAATCGACTCATTCCAAATTGTATTCTGCATGGACATTCTTCCAAATAAAATGTTAAGCTTCATCATCAATATGGGTAAATATCATAATTGAAAATCTTGGATTAAACATTTTCATTTTGTACTGAATTCCCAAAAAATAGTTCGACAAAGTAGTTGGATCAGATTTTTCAACACTGATAAGCTGCACATCACATTGTCAGAACTCCCACAAGTGAATTCTGTCATATTGTATTTTTTTATTTATTTATTTACAGTTTTCAACCAGCTTCATAAATCACTCATCATCCAATAAAACTATGGCTTTACACTTAATTGCCAGTTTATTCAACACGCCTAGTTAAAACTAATACAGTCTAATAAAACATGACTTGTGCAGTAAATCATAATGTTCAGTTTTTGTTGAAACTGAAACTGTTTGTGGTGCTGTTTAACTTTATTGTGTTAAACTAGAATTGATTTCCAGACCCCTGCCAAAGCCCAGTAATTTCTCAAGTTAGTTTTAGTTCCACAATACAGACTGCACTAGATAGATGACACGATTATATACAGTGTTTTGATTTTATGTGTCTCTGCAGAATCACCTGACGGACACGTGTGTCACTTCCTCTTTCCCAACACTAGATGGTAGGCATGACTTACTTAGAAAGACTTTGGGACATCTTTTGTTCAAAATGTCCTCTGCTTCACATTCAGATATTACATTCAGAAGTAATTTTGCAGCACAAGTCTCTGTGGTTTAGGCTAATTTTTCAATTCCTGGGAAGCAGTAGAGCTGAGTCGAACAGAAACAAGAAGACTGTAAAGTTGAATATATGTTTAGTTGAGAGTTACATCTGAAAGTGTTTGTTTACACCTTTTCTAGCTTCTGTTAGTCACTGTAACGTGTGCATATACCTTTTTACCACACTGCCATGTAATTATAGTCACTCCATTGTTATTCATTAGCTTAAATTAAAATGTAATCATTGAAGCGTTAGAAGTCTTTCTGGTTGAATTTGATCATTTTGTTAATCTCAAAATTGTATTAATTAATTAATTAATTATTATTAATTAACAGTGTGGGTTGTCAAGACTAATACTGCTATTTAGATCACACATGTACACACATCTAACTTCAATCTACTTCCTAAAGTAATATCTGATTTTCATGCCATACAGTACCTACAACAAAGAAGGCAGTTCCATTCATGTTTCCTGTAATGGAGCTGTGATATTTCTGGTACAAAGAACCTTCTTTATTGAAAGAGTGTCCACTGGGGATAGAGCTCTCTGTTTATTTATGGAGTGCATAAACAGCTGGAGTACCAGCACCACCCTGAGCAGTTGCTCTGCAACAGCCCATCGCTAAAACAGACTCTTAGGGCTCAGACCCACACCACTCGCTCTACTGTTTAAATTTTAAAATCTCAATTTCTACATTTTTAAAATGCTGCATATTTGATTATCTGGAAAAAGGAAACTCACACTGGAAAGGGATGAGTTTCCACCTGCTGGCAAAATAAGCATTGCAGGGAAATGCCCATCAGTGTCAAATGGTAAGAGATACGGTGTTGTTGCTTTGTCCATGAACCACACAGCTTTATGGCTGCAGTTATGATTTCTGTCACTCCCTCATAAATGCAGAAATTGTAAATAGCAGTAGTGGAAAAACAGGAGTGTAAACCTGGAACTTGATGGCTCTGTCTTAGGTTTCACCTGCTCCCATTTTACCCCACAGCAGTCCCGCTACTCCTGTCTCTCCTCAATGCAACTTGTCAAGCTCATGCATCTTTGATAGTTCGTCCACTGGGCTGCTATCAGATGAACCTAACTAGCTGAAGGGGTGGTGCTGGGGAGAGGATGATGATGATGATGATGATGTGTAAAGCGAAGGGGCTGGGTTTTGGAAAACCAGCTACACTTGCCCCCTCCTCACCGGGCATGGATGAGTTATGAGATGGAGAGGAGATCTAAGCGGTCCATTCAGTTCAGCTGCAGACAAAAGGGGGCTCACAATGCCTAGAGACTAAAACCTGGATTCTACACTTTCATTTGCTCTCATCCTTATTCATCAGTCGTTCTCTAAACAGGATCTTTTTGGAGATGAAACAAGCTCCAGAGCCTCTGGCTGCATGGTGCTTTGGACATTGAGGAATACTTCAACATCATCCTAACCTCCACTTCTCCTCTGAATCCTCTCCTCACAACAGAGAAAGGTGGAGAGGAAAAGTCTGCCTTACCCCTGAGGGAACCGTGGCACCACTGAAAGGTGGAGCCAACCCCTGGTGCCACAAAGTCAGAGAGGATGAGGAACAGCTTCTAGGGGATTTTTTTTACTGCCTTTCTCAGAACAAAGTTTGTTAGTGAGGTATCGAGACTACTGTTTTGAGATAAAGGGGGAGAGAAAACAAAGACACAGAGAAAAATGCCTTTTGGTGGGTTAGCAGGTCTGAAGGAACAGGTGCTTAAGCCCGGGAAGGAGGAGGTGAAGAACACAGTGGGGGACTCTCTAGGAAAACTGCAAAGGTGAGAGGGTTTGTATGGATGTATGATGACTGTGTGTGCAGGTTGTTTGATCCACACTTCATGCACAGAAAATGCAAAACAGTCTTTTCCCTCATCATCCATATATTGTTTTCACGGTGGAGATTCATTTTTAAAATAACTTTGTAAGAACTAAGAAGGCTGAAACATCTGCTGTCAGAGGGATGTGGAGAGCCTGGAGGCGAGCACATTAAGCCCAACGTGTTCTCAGAGATCCTGACGATAAATAAATATTTGATTCTTGTGCTTGCCAGGCAATGCCAGTGATGTAATCACAGATTTTATTTTAAGACATTAATACATATTTCATATCTGATACATATTTCACAGAGGGGTGTGTGTGTGTGGTGGTTCGGGGGAGCCCCCATATATAAGGAAGATTGTTGTCATTTTAAGAGATAAAGCACTAAGTAGGCAATTTCCTGGAAAATGAATTTTGTGTGTGTATCGTCAATGTGCATGTGCTTTTGTCATGTGTAATAGGAATGCATTGACTTACATAACGAACAAGTGGAATAGGGCATATTTTTAGTCTTTGTTTTTGGCCTTTTTTTAAATTCATCAATTTGTTCAGCAACTTTGCAAAAATTGTATGTAACACTTTTCATCTAGCAGCTCATATATGATGTGAAGAGCCCAACATTGATCAGGACCTCGTGCTGCCTCAAACAGAGTCGTTTGATCTCTAAATAAAATGCCCAATTGTTGTGGAAATTGTTCTGTAACAAGAGAATCTCAACGAAGCAGAGTTTCAGAGTTTATTAGGCCACACACATGTGCATATGGGACTTCTGCCTTCCTCTGCCACAGATGAAAGGCAAAAGACCCTGAGATTAAGTTACATTCCTATCATATCACAAGTACAGACAATCACAGACAAGGCATCAGGCAGACAAGTGCATCTGGCTGTTCTGTCCCTTCTCTCGTGACAGCGTCTTCCAGGATAAAATGAATAGCTATAGCAAAAGAACTGGAGCAAGGCCTTTACGCACATACAGAGATATTAATAAGCAGGTTAACCGATAGAAACAAGATTTTCCCACCACATCAATTAAACAAAAAAACAAGTTTTCACGCAGGGCTGGTGGTAGCCATTTTTGGTTAATGCACCAATGGAAAAGTTTTTCCCACATTTTACAAACTGAGCACATGAATGAAGTGACTAGGAATTAACTTTTAACCCTGTTGTCTTTGTTGTTATTGAACATATCATCTTGTAACTTATACCTTTGAGACTGGTTGCAACGTACATTGACACTGAGAGAGAGAATCATGCCTACAGGAAGTCTGCTATTAGACTGACTATATTTCTAACTTATTTTATTTTTTGACTAAGAAAAAATTTAAAAAAGACTTTATTTTCCAGAGCAGCGTATTATTCCACAAATGCCTGACATAACAAGACCAACCAATTGTTACAATTGTAAAGACACTAGTGATTCAAACACTGAGCTCAAAAAAGTGAGGATTTGTTATCAAGAACTGATCCCAGTTTCTCGTTAATTTGCGTCTGCTTGAGCAGAAGTGCAGTATAGGTCTGCTGCAGGCAGATGAAAGCAGCTCATAGAAGCAGGGGGACAGTGACAGGTGATAGATTCTGGGTAGTGGAACAGGTGTGGAGAGTGATGCACCTGAAAGCAACCTGATAACAGCAGCTCTGTGACGTTTTTAGTCGTGTGTCTTGGCTTCACCTCCTGCCCTCTGTAAGAGAGCAGAGACACTCATGTTACTGTGCTAGTTTTGTTGCCACATTTTTATAAAGTTAAACAAAAGTGATAGGACTGTGAAATGATTATAATGTGAGTATTGCACAAACTACATTATGTATATGCTTGCATGACTTGCAGTCAGATTTGGCTTAAAAAATCACACATTTGGGGAATACTGAGGGTGGAAGAATAAGGAAGAAGGGAAAGTATGGATGAAGACAAATATTTTTACTTCAAGCTGAAGAGATAACAACTGACTAGTACTGCTGATGAGCTCATGCTCTTACTGCAAATTGTTTTTCCTGCAATTTCCTTCTTAGGAAAATAGACGGTAGCAATGTAGAAGAAGAGGACAACATTGAACTGACTGAGGATGGGCGTCCAGTGGCATCAGCACCACGTCCTGCCCCACTGCTGGACTGCAGCTGTGGTGGTCTGCCCAAGCGCTACATCATCGCCATCCTCAGCGGCCTGGGCTTCTGCATCTCCTTTGGCATCCGCTGCAACCTTGGTGTGGCCATTGTGGAGATGGTGAACAACAACACCGTCTATATCAACGGGACTCCTGTGCTTCAGGTAGCTGGATCAAATCAGACAGGACCCCTGGGTTGTTGACTCTTGTATAATGTGTGTCTCAGAAGATAGTCTGGCCTTACAGAAACAAACTAAATTGTAGTTTAGCCATTTCAATCAACTCTTTTAAGGATGTATCTGTGATGCGGCCAGGTAGAATATATCAAATGAATGCCATTTGGTGGTAAATGGGGGTTATTTTCCACATTTTAAAGTGCTTCTGTTTTTTTCTCCCTTTCCAGAAAGCTCAGTTTAACTGGGATCCAGAGACAGTGGGGCTGATCCACGGCTCCTTCTTCTGGGGCTACATTGTCACTCAAATCCCTGGTGGTTTCATCTCCAACAAGCTGTTTGCCAACAGGTGACATGCACTTCATGACTTCATGATTGTCAATAGCTCCACTGTAATCTCTGTTTAATGTAATAATAAATTGAGTATGTTTGTGTTTTATACTGTTGGTTAGGAAAGCAATTTGATTATGTTGCTTTTGACTCGTAAGAGCCATTTTTTTTTTACCTTTCTCTGACATTTTAAAGGCCAAAAGATTAATCGATAATGAAAATAATCACTAGTTACAGCCCTAAACACAGTGCAGACACAACTGATGCTGTTGCCCCTTGAGGCAGAAACTGTTTGATGTTAGGTGTGCTGAGACAGATTATGTTTTTTGTCTTTTGTTGGTATATTTGAAATCATGGCCGCTGCAGCCCTGACCATGTATGTTAGGAAAGGATCATAAAAAAAAGATAAAGGTTTGGGGGGAGTGCCTCCTCAGCCTGTGTGGTTAAAGGGTTAAAGCTGTACGGTGTGGTGAGCGCTGCTGATGGAGCAGATAGCAGTCCTGTAATAAAAGCTTCACAGGAAAAGAGGACACGCCACTGACAGAGTTAATAATGAAAGATCCTGCCTCTGATTTCTTTCTCAAACACCAGCCACTGGAATATTACAAGTGTCACTTACACACTGTTTTGGAAAAAGAGGAGGAAGGGGGGATGAGGTGAAGGAGAAAAGAGAAGGGAACTAAGCGGCACCGTGGTGATGAAGCAGAAACTTTTGGATTGAATGGGATGTCTTTATCTCAGTGTATGAAAGGCAGAGGCGTGAGATCTGTCTCAGTATAAGGCTGACTGAGATGCTTTGACCGTGAGATATTTGGAGATATACTGCCTGCCAATATTAGACATCTACTCTAGCTTTCAGACAATAGCATGTGTTTGTTGTGTTTTTACCTGTCGCAGACAAATATGACAATATAAGTCAAGGTTATAATTTCCAATAAGGATGTTTTCTGGAAAGAACTGTGACGTTTGGTACTAATTATGGGGGAAATGGGAATTTCCTTGAAAGAACGGCTCCATTTGAACTCAAGCAAATATCATTATTCATATATTATTGGAAACTTTATTCTCCATGATTGAATTTTATCCACTGTGTTAATTAATTGAAAGTGTAGTACTTTATATTTCCCCTATAATCAATATCAAATTACATTTTCTTCCCCAACAAAGTTGCTTTAAGTCTGTAATATCAGTGATTCAGGTGGGCACTGATGTCACCACCCCTTCACATTTATCCACACACACAACATGATGACAGTCCAGTATCTCTACAGGGTGTTTGGAGCTGCCATCTTCCTGACGTCAGTGCTCAACATGTTCATCCCATCAGCAGCGAGGGTGCACTACGGTTGTGTCATGTTTGTTCGCATTCTGCAGGGATTGGTGGAGGTGAGCTGTAAAATAGTGAAAATGATCGACTTGAAGCGAGATATAATGTGTTAATTAGTGATCTTTAGAAGAGCCAGGCTAGCTACTTCTAGTTTTTAAGCTAAGCTAAGCTAATTTAACTGGCTCTGCTCAGTGGCTTCATATCTATCGTACAGATATGAGAGTGGTATTCAATCTCATCAAACTCTCAGCACGAACGCAAGTAAGTATATTTCCCAATATGTCAAACCATTCTTTTAAAGCATTTCCACTTTGTCAGATGAATCCTCTCAAGTCAATCTTTGACCTTTGACATCTTCCACACCATGTCCCTGTTAGGGTGTCACCTACCCAGCATGCCACGGGATGTGGTCCAAATGGGCGCCACCTCTTGAGCGGAGTCGACTGGCCACGACTTCCTTCTGCGGTGGGCGACGCCTTTTTTTCCTCTTGTCAAAATGCTCCAAAATACTGAGCTGATGGCGACACAAAGCTTTCTCTGATGCAAACCTGTTTTTCCAGCTCACACAACCTCATAAGTCGCAGTCGGGCTGGTCAGCAAATGGACGAGAGAGAGCTTATTTTGCTTTGCAGATTTAGTCCACTGCCGTCTCTCCCGAAATTAAAATAACCATGTTGCACTTTAAACTGGTGCCATGACAACCCATGCATCAAAACCCTCTTGACATTGTCTGTAAATGAACACGGCTCACCTGCGTACTCTGAAGGAGCTTCTCCCTCTATTCACCTAAATGAAGTGTCACATTGCTTACTGTCCAAAAGCACTCTCATGCTCCCTGCTCTATTCAAAACAACAGTGTTCATGAATCTGTCAGATAATAGGAAACACATTAAAACACCCTCGCTGTCACGGCAGTGCCAACGACTCATTTTGACGGCGTGTATTCAATGAAACTAATGTGTTTCTATGATGTGTTTGTTTTTATTAAGACACCTTTTCACTATACAGTGTAGTGAACGACATAAAGTTAAATATTCCTGTTGTATATATTCAAATTTGTGAAGAGACAACATATTTTTTTAGCATGACAATCTTGTCTGAATATTTGATATATTTTTAGCTAATTATCACTGAGATTGGATGTTACTGCTGGTGTTATAATACCTTGACACTGAAATCTGACACCAATTGTTCCCAGGATCCTACGCAGGAGCAGTGATCGCCATGCCTTTAGCTGGAGTGCTTGTTCAATACGTTGGATGGTCTTCGGTCTTCTATATCTATGGTAAGCAAACATAAAATCACAACAAACACTTCAGTCACTCACTCACATAAAAACCTTGTAAAAGTGCAAATATGTTAAAGATAAAATAAAATGAAAGTGCATTTATCAATCTAAACCTTGAGTAAACGAGCAAATCCCTCTTACCTCGGCTGTCTTATGGCTTTTGGAACAAAACCAAACTTACTTCTATTCGTTTCACGTTTACAAGCAAGCATTCCTGATGGCTTTAGTTTAAAGAAGTCATGAAGTATAACTGGATATGCCTTTTTGAGGACTTGTTTAGCATCAAGGAAGTAGTTCAACATTCTGGGAAATACGCTTACAGTACTTTCTTTCTTTGAAGATGAATACCACTTTCACGTCTGTACGGTAAATATGTATCTGCAGCCAGCAACCGGTTAGCTTAGCTTAGCATAAAGACAGGAAACAGGGGGGAACAGTGCTCGTAGGAGAATTTATTTACCTTCAGACGGAGCCAGGCCAGCTGTTTCCCCTGATTTCAGTGTCTGTGCTAAGCTAAGCTAACTGGCTGCTGGCAGTAGCTTCGTATTCACTGTAAAGACATAAAAGTGGTATCGATCTTCTCATCTAACTCTCGGCAAGAAAGCAAAAAGTCAAACTGTTTCTTTAAGCGGTCCAAGTGATCTGTGTTTTGCCAATCATTTTACAAATGAGGTGAACAACACCTTTGCAATCGTTTCTTGTCATTTTAACAAGTGGATGATTCAACCTCATTTCATATTTATTTATAAATATCAGACATATTCATGTTATGTGAATCAGAATATAAATATATATATGTATATAAGTGAGCCACATGGGACGTTCATCAGGTGTTGAGTCATTAAATACACTGGGTGTCAGTTTAGTGACATGCAAAGTGGTTTTCATCATCCTCGACTGGCACTGCTCTGTGCCACTTGTACTTTGTATGCTTTGCACAATAAGTGTTATCTGAATTGCTTTAGAGTTTGATTAAAATGATTAACACTGACATAAAATTCATACTTTGCCAAATGTGTTTTAATAAAAAATCTACTCTGGTTCTGCTGTGATATAATCTCATGATTTATTGATGTAAATTAGCATTTTCCTGTCTGGGCTCTGTGACTCATACCTCGTTCATTTCATCTTAATAATGAAAATTCTTGTGGTCCAGAGAAGGTCGGAGCTTGTTTTAATTAGTCTGTCCTGCCCTCAAGCTGCTCTTTAACACCTGACAAAACCTTCACTACAAATATAAACATCTTCAAGCGTATACATTCAAAGGAGTGCGTTCATTTTGTGTTGTTGTTGTCATTCCATAAAAAGGTGTTTTTGGGATCATATGGTATGTCCTGTGGCTCCTGCTGGCATATGGAAGTCCTGCTGAACATCCCACAATCACTGAGGAGGAGAGGACCTACATCGAGACCACCATCGGTGAAACAATGCGCCAATTGAGTGTGACTGAGGTGCGTAATATGCCGCCAGTTTCAGGGTATCAGTGCAATTTTTTATCATTTCACTAAAACACACACAGTATAAACGGCATACATTGACTTCTGTCTCCCAATCACAGAAATTCAAGACTCCGTGGCGTCGTTTCTTTACCTCCATGCCCGTCTACGCCATCATCGTGGCCAACTTCTGCCGCAGCTGGACCTTCTACCTGCTCCTCATCAGCCAGCCGGCGTATTTCGAGGAAGTCTTCGGCTTCCCCATCAGCAAGGTCAACTGACAATGACAAATATCCATAAAGACAGATTTAATTAATCACATGGCTGATTTACATTGTGGCTTCCTGACTATATGATCTCCCAACAGGTGGGGATCCTGTCCGCTGTCCCCCACATGGTGATGACAATTGTAGTTCCCATCGGAGGACAGCTGGCTGACTTCTTACGCAGTAACAAAATCATGTCTACCACAAATGTGAGGAAACTCATGAACTGTGGAGGTATGTCCTGGTAAAGTAGAAGCAAAATGTTGTAGATGATGTAGCTCTTTTGTAGCTTAGATTTAGGTTTAGGTTTTGTTTCAATCATTCTTGCATTAGCCAGTAGTACTATAGTAGTAAATGTTAATTGCTTCTACTGCAAACGCTAAAGTAACATATCATGTCTTTTTTTTAAAAAATAGGCTTCATATCACTATCAGCTCTTGTGCTCTGTTACCTTCAACTGGTATTAAAATATTTCTATTGGTGCCACATCAGTACAGATACAGAAGATCAAGTCTGATTTCTTTTGTCAGCTACCTTTGCTGAACAGAAAAACTGTTCAGGAACTGTTCAGAAAAACATTTGAATGTTCTTTTTAAACCATTTGAAACATGACAGTGCACCTTCAGGACTATGTTTCAGTTGTAAATGAGTCCTGTAGGACTGTAGGTATTGTTTTTTTTTGTAACCCCAGACTCATTTCTTACAGATCCTTGGCGTACATTTGAAAACGAACTATTGACTCACATTCTCGTGTCCTGTATTTTTACAGGATTCGGTATGGAGGCTACTCTGCTGTTGGTGGTGGGGTTTTCTCACACTCGAGGGGTCGCCATCTCCTTCCTAGTTCTGGCTGTAGGGTTCAGTGGATTCGCCATCTCAGGTAGTACCACATCTGCACCAAAGACACATTTGTGTTTTGTTTGTGTGTGAAATTGAAGACCTTTAGTTTGACTATATACTAAATCTGAAACATGAGGGTTTTGTTTGAAACTGGAGGCAGTTGAAAACACTCAAACAAACAGGATGTTGTTTTTTCTTGTGTACCTTTTTCTCTGTGTTCTCAGTCCTTTGGATTATGAAAGAATTGTCTAAAAAAATGAAATGCAGTACTACTTCTCCTTTGGGTGTGATGCAGTATACATGCATTAGCCTGCCAAGCCTTCACACAGGCACTTCTCCTGAATATTTTATAGATTATCGTCAAGGCAACCCAAAAAATCAAAACGTGTGTGTGGATCTAAACCATATTCACTTTTACAAAATATTAAAATGCACAAAAAATCAAGAGAATTTATTTTGCAAGTGTGTCACTCTTTGTTTATAATCGAATGTTGTTGTGTGTGCTGTGTCTTCAGGTTTTAATGTCAATCATTTGGATATTGCTCCTCGCTATGCCAGCATCCTGATGGGCATTTCCAATGGGGTGGGAACGCTTTCTGGAATGGTGTGTCCCTTGATTGTCGGAGCCTTGACTAAACACAAGGTATAACAAGCTGATTTGTAGCACTACAGTAACTCTTTTGCATAGATATTAACATACATATGTACATTGATTAGCTGTTTTACATTCATCTTAGATATTTTGCTCTTATCTTGACTGTGGCTGAAGAATAATGCTTAACTCCTTTGATCTCATATATTGTGTTGAAATTCTATGTATTTTTAATTATAAGTGTATAAAACATCACAGGAAACTCATTCATCAGAAAACAGTGTCCTTGCATGTATAAAACATATCAGATTTGCTATCTGGTTAAACACAAATTCACTGTATGTAATCTTGCACATATCAGTGGCTATAGTTAATAATTTATAGCCCTGTAAAATTTATTATACGCATTGCAGTTGTAGTTTTTCCGATGCCATAAGCAAGGCAGTGGATTTACAGCGTTACCTCAGAGATAAATCACCAAAAGATCAGTAAGTCTGCTTCTGACAGGAAATTCATTGACTCTATTCATCTCCCCACAGACTCGTCTGGAGTGGCAGAATGTCTTTGTTATTGCATCCATGGTGCATTACTCAGGAGTCATCTTCTACGCTATCTTTGCTTCGGGAGAGCAGCAGGACTGGGCCAACCCTGAGAGCACCAGCGAGGATAAATGTGGCATTCTTGATGAGGACGAGCTGGCTGAAGAGTCAGAGCTCAACAGCGAGAACATGGTGGCTCCCAAAAAGAGTTACGGAACCACGGACAATTCATCTGGTCGAAAACAGGGCTGGAAAAAGAAGAGAGGGGTGACCATGCAAGAGGAGGAGGAACATTATGGGAATGGTGACTACCAGGACCGGTACCAGTGAGACGCCCAGTGGGGCAAAGGACTTCCAAAACACTCAAATCTGGCAGAGGCTGAAGATTTGATTTCACACCTGTGGAAATGTCAGAAACATCGGAGGAGTGACAGGAGCAGCAGCATCATATGTACCTCAAGATGACCCTTTTTCATTTTTGGTCAATACTAATGTACTGTCATGTCCGCAGAAAAAAAATCATATGGAAGCACATCTTTAAAAAAGCCGAAATGCTAAAATCAAACATAATTTTTATTATAAACCCACTGGAGCAACATTAGAAAGAAAGGAACTCCAACAAATACCTGATATAATCAGAAATAGAACAATAAATTTAATCCACACTGACATATACTGTAGACTAGTATAAATAGTATAATGGAAATTAACCATAGACCAACATGGACCAACTATTGCTGTGTTTAGAACATCAGAAATACATATCAACTTTCGAACCTGATCGTCCGTCTGTGCAAGCAAACGCCGACTGAACTTTATGTAGCTTACTTTGAATCACGTGAACAGTTTTTGAAATGCTTTGTGTCAGCTATGCAACGTGAAAAGAGACGTGCTTCTGGGATGTAATAATGGGTTTGACAGCAGACCACAGTGTTAATGTAATACTGAGCCTTATTGTTGTTGTTTTTTTTGCTTGTATGTATTTGCTGTTGCTGAATGATTGCACTCTGTCATCGCTTAGCTTCCTCTCCTCATCCGAGCAGGTCTTAGTTCACCATCTGTTTGCAACGCACTTCTTCCAGCATTGTGTCAGCCTCGTTATTTCTCCGGGCTCATAATGGGACAAAATGGATGGTGAGCTCAGTGCTGACATTACTCCATGAAGCATTTAGTGTAACTCTATTTATTCTTCTGCTGTTTGTCTTTTTTTTTGCAATTTCTCAATGTTTGATACATGGAGACCCAGTTTGTTTCTAAAAATAATGTACTGTAATGTTTCACTTTAATCATAAAAGTGTATTTACACTCACTGTTTATCATCTGCTAAAGAAGAGAAAATCAATTTTGTACAGTAAATTATTATATTATTGTTTGAGAGAACATTTGAGATTTGATTTGCACTTTACTTGAACACACTGGAGATGTAACGCACTACATTTCTATTCTGTATTAAGATTGTTTAGAGGCATAAAATCCCTCAAGAGCTTTAAAGTTCTAAATTATTGAGTACCTTGCATGAGGTTATTCAACATTTCATGTTACTTTGTGTATTCAAAAAATTATAAAACGAATTTATCATCAAATTGCAAATTGTTCAGTTGGTGTAATGGAAAACAAGACTAAGAGCCCACGGATATGCTAGCAGCGCTTTGAGCTAAATGCTAATGCTAGCATGGCAATGCAGCATGAATGTATTATAAGACCTGGATACGGCGCCGCCGCTCAGTCTTGCTTCTAATTTTTCCCAGTGGCCACTCGCGGTATTGCAATGAAAAATCCCCCCTGCGGCCCAAAAGTATTTTCCCCGTAGACCACCATTGTAAAAGAGACGTCTGTAAAACTGTTGACAGGACACCTCCAGCTATAAACATGGTCAATTATTACTCTTTGTATTGTATATTTTTAAGCCACAGAGGTTTTATCTTTGTAAAACTTCTCCAAAACCTAGAAAAGTCCTTTTTTTCTGAATGACGTCACTGCTGTGGCTTCACGCGTTCTCATTGGCAGGCTGGGCCAGAGGCACAATGGGAGTAACACTACTGCGCATATTCAGTGGGCTGCATACCCCATAAGTAAACCCGGAAGCTAGAAACTTTTTTGGCGTATGCGCCAGGCAAGCAGTTCTGTTGGATTGAATAGGTGCCATCTTGGGATCCGGTGTCCAGATAATATAATACATCCATGGATCGCAGTGACAATGCTAACATGCTGATGTTTAGCAGGTATAGTGCTTACCATGTTCTCCATCAGAGGCCTAGTCCACACGTTCACGGGTATTTTTAAAAATGTGTTTTGGCCTTTCGTCCACACGCAAACTGCATTTTATGTCACTGAAAAAAGACCTTTTTGAAAACTCCCTCCAGGGTGAAGATTTTCAGAAATTCAATAAAGTGTTAACATGTAGACATGGAAAACGGTGTGAAACGGAGCGTCTGAGAAACGATTAAGTCACATGAACATCTGGACCAAATTTCATTTCAGTCCATCCAATATTTGGCAAGAGCTTTCACCCAAAACCAGAACTGCCAACCTGCTGGTGGCGTTAGAGGAAAAGTCAGTGGATCACCAAAGTCAGTAGGATTCATTCTCTGGAGACCATAAATCTCTGAGCAAAATTTCATGGCAATCCAGTCAATAGTTGTTGAGATATTTCAGTCTGGATCAGAGTGGTGGACCGACCGGCGTTGCCATCCATAGAGCCGTGCTGCTAACATGGCTAAAAATAAAGAAATAAACTGTTTTAAAAGCTGAGAGGAAGTACTAGAACACTATTGTGCCTTCTCACTCTATTATATAGTATAATCCAGCTTTTTAAAATGTGTTTCCACTACTCCAGCTTGTTTTTATATTTAAATTATTGACATAAAGCCTTCATAAAGACACAATGTGTCCCTTTATACAATTTAGTTATCTTCTGTAACTACTTGACAGAATAGGCTGTCCCTTGTGCTGACTGTTTATGTTAGCGGGCTCAAATTAGACATTTTTAAATATTCCAAAGACTGCTCTGTTTCCCATCACACTGTGGTAAACATCCTCTGTCTTATCTGTCTTTCCACGCCTGCTTCATTTTCACCACGGAAGATAATTACTGGCCAGAATATTCCTCACCAGTGTCAGATTCGCCTCTCCAAAAAATACTGCTGCTTGAAAAGGTGACAGTCCTTTTATTGTGAAATATACACGTATACATGTTTATGTGTTGATCTATGAAAAGTCTAATGATCATTCCCTCTCTCACGTAGATGAAAAGTCTCAAGGTCGTGGACTTGGTTGGCTGGTCATCCTCGCGGTGCTCGAAGTCCTTGAGAACATGTGGGCGATTATGTCACTTTCCAGGGTGCGTTTCTGTCATTTCGTGTGTACGTCACTCACAATACGGTCTGTCTGGAATGAGTAACAAAACACCAAGATGAAAGGACAGACAAAAGTCCCGACTATCTGATCTAGTCCTCCTCATACCACTCGAAGAGGGACATTTAAAGTAGGTTTAAATGAACCTCATCACTACTTGTAAGAGCTTTGACTAAGTGTAACTTATAAATATGTTCAGTGCAGTCGTGTCCGTCCCTTCCCAGAATCCATCGCTGCCAGCTCCTTCCCCACATGCTCTCAAACACAGACCAGATAGTCCACAAACAGCCGGCAGCCAATGGCAAAGGTTGTGTTTATTTCAGAGAGACTGTGTGTTGACTCAGAAGGGCCTCTTTGGATGGAGCAACAACCCATCAATGATTAAACTATTGCTTTTTGGACAAATTAAGGACTATAAAGACGAGATGAATTTGATTTCCTGTGTGTGTGTCCATCTTAGAGTACAGGGCAGGTACGGTAGGTATGAAAGTGTGTATAAATATATACAAATCTGGTGTAGACTGGTACTAAACATTCAGTGACATGATAAAATTGCTTTAATCAGTTCAAGGACGATTGCCACAGTCTGCTTTCAGAGGTTTTCCAAGATAACCTCACTTTCTTCCGTGCTTATGAAAATATTGTAAAGAACTCAGTGTAGTCTAACTGCTGCAATGAAAAGAAGACACAAAAACACACCATAATACTCTGTTTTTATTTAAAGATAAAAAAAATATAAACTATTGGACTGATAGCAGCTCTTCTGCCTGTACTGTACTATTAATACCAGTTGTTTGCTAATGACTGGATGTATGTTCCACGTGTGATGTTTGTGTGGGTAGGATTTCTGCTCTGCTGGAGAATTCATGAGGCAGCCTCTTGTCTTGTTGAGATAAAGTGGGATTTTTTGGGGGGNNNNGGGGTTTGGAGGATGGGATGACATGGACAGGAATGGACAGTTTAATTAATAACCACCAACCATTTCTCCCTGACCTCAACTGGTCACACATGCTCTCACTGGAGCCCAGACACAAGCAGCTTAATGTTCATTAGCAAATACTGATTGAGCTGTAGCTCACGCCGTGGATATCAGGAACAAGGCTGAAAAAGGGGAATTCGACATCAACTGACGAGGAGAAGGTGAGAACTATGAAGTCGAGTCTGAACATATTTCATTTTTCACTGAACAGGTGACTTCTTATGAGTCCGCGGTGTACCACTGTGTCTGAGGTGTGTTTGGCCATTGTGTGGGTTGTTGGAGGTTTCTGAATCCTGGTGGGTTGGTTTTGGATCGCAGGGGAAATTACACTGAGTTAA
>NTHP01000227.1:402443-448193 GCA_003416845.1 Oplegnathus fasciatus | reverse complement strand
AAAAAAACGGGGCAGATGAAGTCTATAAAAGTAATGATTCACATGTGACCATGTTGTAGCCTTGACACCAGAAAGGCCATGGGCAAGTTTAAAAACGTGCCTGTTATTCACCAGACAAGTTCAAACTGATATACAATTCAGGTTTAATCATATCATTAAATGAGCTGTATATGCCAACTAAGACTGAAGGCTTGCATGCATTATGTTTAGTAAAGTCACATTAAGAAAGACGACACTCATCTTGTGATACATCCTGTCAATTGAGCCCTGACGACACAATGTTTTGTTGAATATGTAATGGGACAGGACATGTAATAACTGCTCTGACAGGAGGGAGAAAGAAAAAGACTCTCTCCATGACTCGCTCTTAGGGAGGCCTTGTTGTGGCCTGACCTTCATCTCCCACCTCCCTGTAGGCAGCTACTGAACATCTCATCCCTGTGTGGGAGAGAAGACCTGTCAGGTGTGTTGATGTGGAGACTCCCAGGCTGATGTTTAATTACATTGTGGTGCAGGTTTCAGAGGATCCTGCAGACCTGTGAGGGTATTCAGGAGATCTTCACCATGGTTCAAAAATCACACTGTTTTTATGCTTGTTACAGAGGAAAAACAGAAGCTTACCACTCACTACTTTGCGGCCCAGTCCAACCTGTGTTTTCTGAGTTGGTGCCCGACGACCCTCCTGAATGAATGAGTGGGTGGGCCCCGACATCAATGTGGTGGGACCACTGGAAATCCCACCCAGCGATGAATTCCCCATCTCAGAGAGCTCCCACCTTTTCGGTAAGTCTACAGCCACACGGTGGTGCTTTGAGCTCAATGCTAACATCAGCATGCTAACGCGCTCACAGCAGTAACATGCTGGTGTTTACCATGTTCAGTATCTCAGTTTAGTGTATCAGCATGCTAACAGTTTCTATTTAGCACTAAACACAGCTGACGTTGATGGAAGTGTCATTAGTTTTGCAGGTATTTGGTCATGAATCAAAGTATTGGACAAATTTGGACCTGATGATGGCGCTAGATGAACAGTCAGGGGATCACTAAAGTTATTACAACTGATCCTGAGGGAGACGTGAATGTCTGCATCAAATTTCATGGCAATCCATCCAATAGTTGTTGAGATAATTCAGTCTGGACCAAAGTGGTGGACCGACATTGCCATCCCTCGGCACACTGCTGTCTACTTCCCAATTCTTTTATTCTACATGGACACGACAAATGATCCTCCGAGCACACCTGTGCATGTATGTAGACAAACTGTGATGACAAGTCACATGTCATCTGTGAATTCAATAATATACACATGAGGACAATACACTCAATCAGTCAACTACAGTACAAGGAGTGATCGCACAATGGCCATGTAAATGTCCCATCAACATTACATTAAAAGTAAGTAAAGCATTGCAGTAAATGCATACACAATTACAGAGGAGAAAAGTTATTCATATGCTTTTGAGTTAACTATTAAATCAAAAGCAACACATAGATGCATTATAACAGAAGGGAAAAGGAAGAAAACAAATGCAGTACTCTGCATTTTAGGGTGCCGTGAATCAGTGATTCAAATTTGAAAAATATATAGATATATATTTAAATATTTGTGTTTAGGAGGAAGATAAATCACACAAATAGGATTATAAATAGTGTGGTGTGAGGCTGATCTGTGTTGTCACAACAACCAATCAACAACCAGCTTTCATAGGCTGACTGCACAAGACACTCCTCCAACCTGTCTGAGTGAGTTGTAGCACTATAACACCACATGCTGAAAAGAAACTAGTTAGCAAGTGGGCAGAAGAGAAGTGAAATAAAAAGGTAAAAATAAGAGATAAATGACTGAACTGTTAAGCCTCCGTCACTCCACGTGGTTGACTGAACCAACTTAAAAGAAAAAAACCAACGACGCCGGGATCACTGTATGTCATGTTTGATAAAAATATTGTAACAGTATCCACTTTTATATAATGAATAGTGTTAAACAACATTCATTTTAAAATCAGTTCTACTGAACACATTTGGCACAGCTGGTGGAGTAAATGTTTCAAGTTTATCTGAGAGGGAGTCAAACAAAAAAGTCCCCGATGAATCGAGATATTTCAAACACAACAGAGCACACCTACTTTAGCGAATCTGATCTTAAACCTTAAAGATAATATAAACAAGCAGGCAGAAAATATTTGACAGCAACTGCAAAAAAAAATTATGGATGCACAACCAGTTCACATCCATGTCTGGCCGCCCACAAACTCAAACCATACAGTAGCAGTCAGTTGGAACAATTGCTTCAAATCTGGTAATAATCTCACACATTAGCCAGCTACCTGTAATGATGTAAAGAAATGTGACTGTGTGGTTAATGAGTAGCTGTGGCAACCTTTGCTCCCCTTGGGATTTCTCAAGCAAGTGCCAAGTACTGTAGTTGAATGCTTGATCTGCTGTTCTCACGTCTTTAAAGGAAGGTGTCCCATCAAAAAAAATAAACGGAAGATGATTTGTTAGTTTGAGCCAAAAGGAAGGACTGATCTACAAAGCACAGCTGGACTGTCGGGATCAGAGAGTTAAGTTTCTGAATAGTTTGTGCGTTTGGTCACACAGAGATGGCCATGGTCCAGACCAAGTCATCAAGAGGTCAGTGTTACATATACTTTACAGATATTGCATTAGTGTTGAGTGTGTCCGTTTGCTTTAATGACAGATTTGAAGGCCTGACAATATGTCAATACAAGTGAGGGATTATTCTTGTAGACTACACATGGTCTTTGAAATGGTTCTCATCACCCCTCTGCTGTTTTTTTAAAGGAAATGTCATGAATATGCCACACTTGCTCTGATGAAACAGCACATTCTTGTATCTGTTTCACTTGTTTCCTAAAAGACACAGTGTGCTCTGTGCGAGCGAGTTGTTAATCATTTGTGGGTTTATAGTATGTGTTGTGCGGGTTACCGACTACTGCTGAGCTTTCTAATCTAACAAGCTTCTGCAGGGAAGCACTTTGTGGAGTTTTTCCTCATCAAAATCGAGGGTTAATGATAGTTATCATGTTGCACAGACTGTAAAGCCCCCTGAGGCAAACATTTCGGGGAAATAAAAATAAAAGTGACTTGACTTGACATTATTAAAAAATTTATTTCCTTTGGTATTTGACTGCTCTTGACATTGACATGCTCCACAATTCTTATTCAAGGAACTAGTCCCTATTATTAAAGCTGCACTAATCAATATTTTCATGTTAACAAGGGGTCGAATGACTACCTTTAATGTGAAAGGGGCCACCCATAGTGATAATTCCACTGATAATTATCACCAGATTCTGCACCCCTCATTTCTACGGAGTGTTTTAGCATCTTTCAGCTCATTGTTTTGGTTTTCTGGCCCACAACTTTACTGTTTAGGTTCCCTCTCTTTGCTCTCATTTGTGTCATTTTCAGACGCAGCAGGCAGCTGTTTTCAAAGCTGTGACAAATTCACTGTACGCTACCTGCTCAGCACCAAATGGCAGACAAAGTTGGCGACTAGCGAGTGATCATAGTGAAGCATGTAGTAGCTAAAGAGCCAGATATTTCCCTTAGGAGTTGGTGGGGAATAAAAACAGCTAAAAGTTAATGAACATTGGACTTACATCCATCAGATGGCCAGAAACATATCAACCTCTTATGGTGATCATATGTCAGTGTTGTTACGCTGCCCCCAAGTGGCCCAAAAATAAATCAATTGTTGCTGGTTTAAGTATTGGTATCTTACACAGATTTGAAACAAACTTGTAATTTTGGGATCTAAAAGTAAATGTGACTCGACTTTACATTTGTCCAAATGAACTTCCTTTGGCATTTAACTGCTTTTTGTCACTTTAACTTAGTCCATGTTATATTATGTTAAGTTACATCAACCTCACTGAGCGTTAAAGTTCATTCTTAACCTTGAAAATGGTTTAATCTTAATTCAAGGTCTTTTTTCAAGCTTTTTTCAAAGCTTTCAACCACATCTCATGATCTTCCTCAGCAGCTCAAGTTTGCTCAGCTGACAAGGAGATTATTATTTGGTTCCATATTTATACCACGTAATGACAACTAAGCTATCTCGTTTTGCTTCAGAAGGCCACATGATACAGTTGAAATCTCATAAAGTTGTTGTGCATGCTGTTTTTAAGCAGTTTTATAATCCCTCTCCTGCTTATCTCTTAGATATTCTGGCAGATCAAGGCAGTCCTCTCCTGCAGGATCCGGACCTCTTACCCTTCACCAGCTATCCCAGCATGCAGTACCCGTCCATGGAGCCGAGCATGTCTTCCACACCATACTACTCCAGTCAGAACTACTACCCTCAGTACAATGGAGACGAATGGTACTCACACACGGGGATATATGAACTGAGGAAAGGACCCCTGGAGGTCAGCTACGATGCTGAGATGGAGGAGGTGTCCGCTGTGGTGCCTGCCGTGTGCAAGAGGACCCGGCACATGTCGCAGGCTGGAAGGGTCAAAGGGGAGGAACTGTGTGTTGTGTGTGGAGACAAGGCCTCTGGATACCACTATAACGCTCTCACCTGTGAGGGATGTAAAGGTGAGGGGAGATGTGCTGTGGCGACACAAATACGCTGGATTTAAAGAACACTTATATGTGATTTTTACTGTTTTTCTAGCAGTTGCTTGCATTTTCTACTTTTGATTTTAATAATAAGGCTGTTGGTGTAAAGGGAATCTTACTATTTGAAGGTATTAAATACCCCAAAACAAGTTCAAGCACAAAATAGAAATAAGTCCTGTAAAGAAGCTGCTCCTGGTTAGATGATGTGTTTACAATCAGCTTTTCAAGCAAACGGTGGGTGTTGTTTGTGTGCTGTTGGTAAAAACAGATTAAGGGTTTTTTAATCGTACTTAAATATTATCACTACTACTGCTGTACACTGTGGCATAATGCTATTGATTCTATATTTAATCACATGCCAAGGACAGGCAGTAAATCCATGCAATCACACAGTACATCAAGTTCAGGTCTGAGTGTGACTTATAGAGCTGAAGATAAGATTGAGGCTGATCTAAAGAGAACAATGGATATATGAGGAAATATTACAGTAAGAGAAAGTATGACTTTACAACCCCTCTCCACGTAAAAATGATCCACTCGCTTACAGTGGAGTCATGGCCTTTAGCAGCTCCTCCCCATGTTTTTATGACACCATGAATTTGCTGTGATTCCTGCCAAACCACAGGGTGAATGGATATGAGTGTAATTCCACACTGTGAGGTCGGACAATGCCAGCACTGCAGCAGCTGGCCTGTCCTGCCATTCGACTGAGAATAGGCTCAGGTCTACCTGGTGCTGCTGCCAGATTGGGTTCCCTCTCAGCTTTCTGCTGTACAATGCAGGAGCAACCTGAGCTCAGTTACGCTAATGCATGTCATTCTGCTTAATGTTGTATGTCAGAATGTCTAATAACTGTTCCAAAGTTATTCTGTGTGTGTGCGTGTGTGTGTTCGTTTTGCTCTGTTGCTCAACTGTCTGGATCATTGCCAGCTGGGTTCACGGGAGTCTCTCTGTGACATTATTAGAACAGTGTGTAACCTACGAATTTCATTTATATCACCTCGTCATTTACCCTTTCTGGTTAAAGAAGCATAAATCTGCATGGAGTACATGCTGAGCAGTGATGGAAGAAGATCAGACCCTAAAAATAATTTAAAAAACCTTCTAAAAGCCCTGAATTCAACATTTTACTCAAGTCAAAGTGCCGAAGAATGATCTGCAAAATGTTCTTAAAGCAGCTATAATCAATATTTCCATATCAACAATGGCTCAAATGACTATGTGCATGTGAAAGGGGTTGCTCGCAGTGATGGACCCACAGAGAATGATCACCCGACTCTGCTGTTCCCCCTCAGCTCATTTTAGCGTCGCATTGCCTGCAACTTTACTGTTTTAGTTCACTCTCACAGCTCTCATTAGTGTTGTTTTGAGCTTCAGCAGACAGCTGTTTTCAGAGAAAAAGCTCTAAAAACCCACTGTACACTCCCTGTTCAGCACCAAACAGCAGACAGACACAGTTAGCGACTAGCTGGTGAACACAGTGGAGCATTTAGCAGCTAAACAGCCAGATGTCTCCCTCAGGAGTTGGTAGAGACCCAAAACAGAGCTAGAAGAAGAGTGAATATTGGATTTACATTCATCAGATGGCCAGAAACACGACTCCAAATGAATGATAATGTTCATCTGTAACTGCTGGATGTGTACATGGACAACAGGTCCATGCCCCCAGGTGGCCAAAAACAAAAAACAACAAATATGTTGATGCAGATATAAGACTCAAAACTACTAGAACTCAATATGCAGAACGGGATCTTTCAGAGTGTTGTATTATGATATTTATATTGTTATTTTATTATTATCCCTGATACATTTTTGTGTAAGCTGTTGGTCGAGGTGGAGATAATTTTCACTACTTTATGTAGTGTTATATAGTTAAATAAATGTGTTTTATTATAGTTAACTAATAACTATAGCTGGCATTAAATGACTAAAATGTACAATCTGAGATGGAGCAAAAGTATAAAGTAGTATTAAATGGAAATAATTAAGTACAAGTACCTCGAAAATGTATTTAATACAGAACTCAAGTGAACGTACTTAGTTACTTTCCACCATCATACTAAAGTGTGGCCCAACAGAACATAATTTATGTAGTCCTATGCTTTGTGTCAGCCTCTTCTGTACCTGGCTCATGATAATGCCCCGTTTTATCAACCATGTTCAGGTTTCTTCAGACGGAGCATAACAAAGAATGCTGTGTACAAATGCAAGAGTGGCGGAAACTGTGAGATGGACATGTACATGCGCAGGAAATGCCAGGAGTGTCGGCTAAGAAAGTGCAAGGAGATGGGCATGCTGGCTGAATGTGAGTATTGCTGATCATTAAGAGACTCTGGTTCTCTTACCAGTTATGAATCGTTAATTGATATGATGGGCAATAAAAGAATTGTAGGCATATTTCTACTTACCATCATGCATCAATTCAAACTGATTTGTGCTGTCCACATGCACACACTTTACTGTCTATTTAGGAAAGTCAGGAGAGGCTGTTAAAGGCCGCCTCATGTTCCACACTGACATGGCCTGTTGAATTTTACTGGGGGATTGGATGTCACATATCACACAATAGAAAGGTCCAGCTTTTGTTACCGTTACAGGAATAGAAGCAGTTAAACAGACACCTTAAGCTCTATTTAGCAGGAACTAACACCTTCATAGTGGCTGCTGTCATTAAAACGGAGTGTTGGTTGCCTTAAAACCTGCCATTGGCTATTTGGGGATGTAGTTGTGTGTTTTCATGTGCTGAGCAAACCTCAGTGTGACTTCTGGAGTCTTTGGGGATTATTAGTTATTGGGTCTATTAAGAGCTGTCAGTTGAAAGGAGCAGGAGGACGGACTGGACTCCTGTTGCTCATAAATAGTGCAGGGAAGTTGTGATGAATATTGCAGGGTGGCAGGCATTCATGACTCTACCTGCAGGCACAATAAGAGCTCACAAATTACACTTTTTTGGTTGTAGGCTGAAAAGACAGACTGCTGGAGAGGTTGATTTCTGTCTTATGTCTTTGATTGCCCTCTCCTCACTGTCCTCACAAGTCTTGTTTAAAGAGGAAAAATATTTCACCACTTTTTTGATTGAGCTCACAAAGCCAAATAATAAATGACTAACAAGGTTTTACATTCATGTATTATCGTTAGAACAAGTGAAGTAAAGGAAAATGTGACCATTGTTACAGCATAAGTAGAAGTATTACGTTACAGTGGATATAGTATATGATGTTAGAATATTAATGGCAAAGTATAATTAAGATTCTCACTTCACTGGTGATTCTATGCAGTGCTGCTGTTAATATTAAATACAGCTTTAATATGGCCTCATGATAAATGAAAATGAACGTTTACAAATGCTGTTGAATAAAGAGCTGTGAGGTATTTAACACACATAGTGAAGCCTTCATCACCGCTGGCAGGCCTGCTGACAGAGATCCAGTGTAAATCTAAAAGGCTGCGAAAGAACACCAAGGCCTCCCCGGGACAGTCGCCCGGAGACGAGACGGAGGGAGCGGACAACGCAGACAACAAACAGGTCACCTCAACCACCAAACTGTCAAAGGTAATCACAACCTCTGCCCTGTCTTGGAAATTTGCAGTTTTTCCAGGTTCATTTTTTTTTCTCCAAATTCACTGAGTCTGTCATATAAACTGTGACAAACAATGTGTTGTTTCTATTTCTTTGTATCCAGGAAAAAGTGGAAATAACCAAAGAGCAGCAGGCGCTCATGAAACTCATCGTAGATGCCTACAACAGACATCAAATTCCTCAAGACGTGGCCAAAAAACTGGTATATCACTTTTCTTTCTTTCTTGAATTATTGATGTTAAAAGATCCAGATGAGAGATGAGTGTGAGTGCAGCTCATACACACTGAGCCAGAACAGAAAAATGCCACTAAATACTTAATTAATCTAAATTTCAGACATGATGACATGCTCGGACCTCTGATGCCGCTATAGCTGCTCAATGTATCATGGTGTAACCTGCTGCAGGTGGAGTTTATGCAGCTTGGTCTGTCTTCTCTCTGTTGATCTGGTCTTTTTTCGGTTTGGTTTATTCTTGTTGTTTCCCCTCCAGCTACAAGAGCAGTACAGCGCAGAGGAAAACTTCCTCCTGTTGACAGAAATGGCGACGAGTCAAGTTCAAGTTCTGGTGGAGTTCACAAAAAACATTCCAGGTATTGTTTCCTGGTTTGCAAATCTCATAGAATATAGAGAGAATAATAGAGATGATAATATACCACACTGATACCAATATATCAGTACAAATGCAAAACACAAAAACAGCAGTGTTTTTTGCTGGATGTGATGTGTTGTGTGATGTCTCTGGCAGGCTTTCTGTCTCTGGATCGTGAGGACCAGATCGCTCTGCTGAAGGGTTCGGCGGTGGAAGCCATGTTTCTGCGCTCGGCTCAGGTTTTCAGCAGAAAGATGCCTAGCGGACACACGGAAGTTTTGGAGGAGAGGATACGCAAGAGCGGTGAGTCAACATGAAGCGATACATGAAAATGTGAGGCACTGTCTGATGACGGTGCAGCCACACTGACCCTTGTGGTGGTTATAGTAAAAACTGTGGCCCTCTAAACTTTCATCAGCGTGAATAATCCATGTAATATCTTTACTCCTAATTCATGACCTTCAAGATTCTTGGTCTTTTGTTCTACCAGTCGCAGCATCGTGACTTTTGTAGTTCCACCTGCAGCCGAGCAGCCAGGTCTAGTCAGATCCTCCTTTAATAATTGATCTGCCTGATCTGTGTGATGCAGCTGGGAGATGTGTGCTGACCTGTTGATCTCTGGCTGGGTGTAGGTTACACATGCACACACACACCCTCGCTGGGTACAGTTTCACTCTGTTTAGGCATGTGTGTGGGCATGCTGACAGGTGAAGGAGAGCATTCAAAGCAAACCCAGCTCTTTAGCGGCATTGGGTTTGATTTATTAAAACACACACATGTACGTTGTGTCTGCCATGGAAAGGTTTTTCTCACATATGATGTTTTTGCACCCTCTCTATTCACACATATCAAATGGTTTACTGCTTGGTGGTTTTAAATAATCATTTATATGTATGCGAGGTGTCATCTTGTCAACCAGGTTGGACAGTTAGACAGACAGCGGCAGGGATGGCAGGAGTGTGTGTGAGCCGCTGGGTCCCTCGGCGCAGCTCTGCTGTGAATGGTGGGGATAAGAGATATTCACACTAAAGGCCAGTCTGGGAGAATAAGTGAGCAAAGCTGTCTGAGGAGACCATTGTTCCTTATCTAAACATCAGGAGTGCTATTGTCCACTTCTCTCCCTCTGAGCCCCACTGGCATTTCTGAATGCTTGATGATGTGTCCGAGCAGACAGACAGCCTCTGCCAGTTTGAAGAGCGTCGAAAGTAGGACCTGTTGCCAGCATGTGAGAGCAGGCTGAATGCAAACATTTGAAATTATATAGAGAGCAGTTTGTAGTGATCATCCTTATTTAAAGAAGAAAAGTAGAGGTAAAGTAGAGTTTATATTTGTTATATGCTACAGGGCTCCCCAGATATTTTCCCTGTTTAGAGATGAATGAGGCCGATCCTCTTGCTTACTGCATTGTAAATACGGTATTTTAATTTATACAAACGTATAACCAGGAAGTATATGATCAAAGCTGAGTTAAAACATAATGCAATCAAAGTATTTCAGTTGCAATTTTCTCGTGGAGTATTTTTTACATGATATCACTGATCCAACCCTTCATTTCACAGTAATGACTCCTTGTTACAGTTATAGAACAGATTTTACAGTTAAAATTACTTTTATCTCTCTAGACTTCACTCAATTTCTTCTCTTTGCCTTTGTAAATCACATTAATTTGGATACCACTGAGGATCATAAATATACTGAATACTGTTCTGTATTTCTGCCCTTTTTTAGCTCTCTTCTTTTTCCTCTTCCTGTTGCATTTCTTCCTCCTCCTCTCCCCTCTTCTTCTCCACTTCAACCATAACACTCACTTCAATACAGCACAGCGCAGCACAGCTTTGACCCTCTGATTTTAGTTAGTGTTTGAACCGCTGAGTAACCAGTGTGGCCACCTGTTAATTGTAGCATTATTTATTGTGTTTGACAGCCCTTTGAATCAGAACGCATGAGATTTTAGCAGTAAACTGTCAAATGTGCAAAACTGCTAAAACTTTTGTCACTGTGGTCTGTTTGTTTTATTGATCACATTAACTGTTGAATATAGGATGATGATTGTGTCTCATGTTCCACTGCTGCCATGTGAGGAAAAACTTCAAACATATATGTACACATATATTATTGATTTCAGTTTGACATCTGTAGGCAAGGAATTTGTCTGATGAAAAACAACCAGTTCTGGTTGAATGATTAGTGCGCAGAGATGTGCCCTGTTTTCAAGAAGAATAACACCAGAATACTTCCTTTACGTGGAGAACTAGACTTGCTGCTCTCCGTCGATGTAAACTTTAAGTTTATAGTCTTTGCTGTGGATCATATAGGTGAACAATTGAGCAGATTAAATGTCCTGGCTCAAAGTCCAGTCTGTTATGTAAGACAATCCTTTCTGTAATGTACATGTATTTCACCAGATAAAACTATACTTGTTCTTAGCAGTGTTTTGACTGTTGCTTCGCATTTGCTCCATCCGTTCATCAGATTAGTTCATCACATGAGATGCGGCACTACAGAGACTAACATCATTGCATACAGATAGAGATACAGATACTTAAGTCGGTTTACAGTCTCCAAGTTCAAACTCTGGTATCAGAAAGACTTCCAGCCAGTATAAACACATAGATCTTCTTCATCTGGGAGACCACAGCAGATTTAAAACTTTAGTATTTAACCTCAACAACCTCAACCTTAGTCGATAACAACAAAATTTTCCCTTAAGTGGATCAATTTTGCTGCTGCTGTTTTTCTGTTGTGTGGGGAGCTCGCTTGTGCCCATTCAGCATAAATATTTTTGAAAATGTATATATCTTTATCTGCAGGTATATCAGACGAATTCATCACACCCATGTTCAACTTCTACAAAAGCATCGGTGAACTCCACATGGTGCCAGAGGAACAGGCCCTCCTCACCACCATAACCATCCTGACACCAGGTGAGCCCGTATCAACAGCTCTCAGTGATCCAGAAGTATTTTGTGATGACACCATGTGAG
This sequence comes from Oplegnathus fasciatus, assembly GCA_003416845.1. Taxonomy (NCBI): domain Eukaryota; kingdom Metazoa; phylum Chordata; class Actinopteri; order Centrarchiformes; family Oplegnathidae; genus Oplegnathus; species Oplegnathus fasciatus. The sequence goes on along the minus strand of NTHP01000227.1, from coordinate 436,449 downwards.
ATGCAATTTTTGATACTCTAAAAGGCTCATGTATCATCGCGGTCCACTCTATTCCTCTCCAGATCGGCCTTATGTGAAGGACCAGCAGGCTGTTGAGAGGCTTCAAGAGACCGTGCTGGACGTGCTGAGGAAGCTGTGTGTCCTGCAGCGTCCCCAGGAGCCGCAGTACTTTGCTCGCCTCCTGGGCCGTCTGACAGAGCTGAGAACACTCAACCACTACCACGCGGAGATGCTCACATCCTGGAGAGTGAACGACCACAAGTTTACCCCACTGCTCTGTGAGATCTGGGACGTGCAGTGACGCACCAGGAGAAGTGAAGAAAGCGGTCACATCGGGATGATAACATGAACATTTGCAAGACGAAGTCACGGTCCAGCTACAGTGCATATTTATACTGCATGATGTGGCACAACGTGTGTGCCTCTGTGTGGCCTGACCTTGATGGCATTAGTCGTGCATTGACTCGGTGAACAGTTTAGAGTGTTGTTTCTGTTTACTCGGCTCATAGATTTTTTTTGTGGCTCACAACATCATCGTGTCTATTTACTGTGTGATTCTTGAGACTTGAAATAATTTCTTTTTACTGTGTTCATCGTGTCAAACATCTTGAAGTCCCAGCGTGATTCATCAGACAAGTACAAACACTGGAAGTTATTCAAGGCGAGGACGGTGCTTATAAGAAGCGTAAAGTTTAGATTATATTGAGTTTAATGATGGGTTCATTTATTTTTTATTTGTAAAAAAAAGTAGTACTTGCTACATGTATGCGCTGTAAATACACAAAAGTTGCATTTTCTGCCTCAATAAATAACGAGATTAACAGGAAAAAGGTTTATGTTGGAACATTCTTCAGATTATTTTCATACCTGTTAGTCAGGAGTACACATACTGTCTGGTACATCTGGAAAATTATGATTCTGAAGCTTTATCTCAATAAACTAAACTGAAATATGTCCCAATTACTTTAAAAACATTTGTTAAATATTAAAATATGAATGTCTAAGGGTTTACTTACTGAAATATTGTATTCCAGTTTATAACCTGCAATAACAAGTAACAGAAACAAGGACTTTTTATGCTGTATTTATGCCTACATTTAACCCTCTGCTAGCACTTCATTTCAGTGGGGTATGAGAACAAATGTATCTCAATTACAGGACCATAACTGTGTTTTTGCATGTTTTAGCCAATTTTCTGTAATTAAAGAATATTTAACATTGCTATTGAACATTTTAAGGTACGTACGTACTTTCTGTCTTTCATTCTTTCTTTCTTTCTTGTGTGTAGTGATACCTGGTATGCTGACTGCTGATTGCTGTTGTTGTTAATTAATTGTAGTAGCAGTAGTCGTGGCACTGCAGCTTAAGTTTTAATATTTGCAGCAGCACCACCTGGAGTATTATCAGCAGTAATAACTGTAGTGAGGATCCATGTTTTGAGCAACAGACATTTACCACTTTGTGAGAACTGTGTACATATTGGATTAATGGAGATGTCATCAGTTACAGTAGCTACTCCACACTTTGCATTTCAGTGCAGACAATATTAACTTAACTAACAGCGTAATCAATGCAACATATTGTGTCTTTAGCATTTAGACTTAGAAGAAACAAGACCTTTTTAATTCATTGAAGTGTATGAATTTATTTAGGTTTTTTTTCTGAAATGCACATAAAGCATCAAAACAGATACAGATATATCCACAATATAAAAGATCCATAACATGACTATCACCACTCACATGACCATGATGTATCTCTAAATCTCATTTTTACAGGAAGTAAATTTTAATAAACTATACATCATTTACATAATTTTCCTTGCCATGCAATAATCCTTTTTACATGTAAAAAAAAAAAAACCCTTCTAAATACTAAATAATCTGTGAACCAAAACCCAATTTTATTACTTAATGAAGAAGTTGTTATATGAACACACGTGTTTTACAACTAATTGCACTTTAAGGGCAAAAATAACCTTGTTGCATGCTGGTTAGTGTCCATATTTGTATCATAGCACCATCTTGTGGAGTAATCTGGCAACAAATGTTCTCCCTTGAATTACTTTAGGTACTGTAAAGAAAATAATAAAGAAAAAGCAAAGAAAGCAGTAAATGTACTTACACTACACTGACCACAGATTTAAGCTTTTTTGGGCTCCATCCACATAGAAATAACCTACAGATTTTCTACAAAAGCATCAGATTATGTATACTATTCTTTAAAAAGGACACCATGAAGGGTGAAGACGTTTAGAGGTGAGTTCTGTCCTGTGTGCTGGGAGGTGGGAGTGTTTCTGCTTCAGGATAAACCAGGAAGCCAGAAAACGTGGTGTACCTCCCCTGGTTGCTGTAGACAGCATAACGCTCATCCTGCTGACTGTACAGCCACACGCTTTCGCCCCGGCGGAGGGACAGCAGCAAGCTCTGACTTTGCATCTCCCGCCTCTTCGATGTGTCCTCATCAAACACCATCGCCTGCACCTCGCCCTTCCCGGTCATCAGCTTCACAGAAACAGCCTTACGAGGGTGTTTCCCCACAGTGAAGGCGAAGAAGTACGCCCCAGGGAAGTGGCAGGTGAACAGGCCTGAGGTTTTGTTGAAGTGCCCCCCGATGTTGACATATTCCACATCAAAGGTCAGAGGTGGCTTGTCCTGCTGCCTGCTACTCTGACCCATGAGTGTGGAGGTCCGTGCCACAGAGAAGGCCGACCGTGGTTGCTCTGAGGTTTGACCTCTGGCCCAGGGGTCAGCCTGAGGGGGGCAGTTTGGGTAGGACAGCCCTGATGGGGACAGGTGGTTGGTGATGTAGCCGGTTGGGGAGATGTCAGGATAGACGAGGTAACCAGAGAAGGCGATGTAAGGGCCAGCATTGCTGTACAAGGCATACTGGGGACTCTGCTGTAAAAGCAGCCACACTGTGTCCATTTCCTTCAAACTGATCATCAGGCTTTGGCTCTGAACTTTCCTTCCTTTCTTGCGGTAGTCATCATAAGCTATAGCCTGCACCTCCTCTCCATTCTTCACCAGTATCACAGAGAGCATTTTCTTTGGAAATTTCCCCACGGAGAAGGAGAAATAGTAAGCCCCGGGGATGCGGCAGCGGAAGTGGCCGGTGTCTGGATTGAAATCCCTTCCGATGTTGACCATCAGCCTGTTGAAGGTCACCGCCTTCTGCTTGCCTCCAACTACGCTGTTGGTTTGTGTGGCAGAGAAAGCAGAGCGGAGACCTGTTGTCACCGGAGGGGCATGAAGGGGTGAAACTGGTCCAGAGCAGGCCATCATGATGAATACGCATGCCAGGTAGCAGTGTGTGCTCCACTGAGCTAAGAAAGTAAAATCAAAGACATTACATTTACAGATTACATAAGTCTGAAGGTAGTTGAGACATGTTTTCTGTTCCCCACCTTTTCTAGAAATGTTTTTTGCTTGTAAAATTCTTCAAATGAAACAAATCGAAAAGAAAGAAAAACCTTATATGCTGTAATGAGGGGTCACAATTAGACGTTGCTTCATTTTAACTGTCAATATCAAAGTAAAATACACCTCTTTTAGATTAACAGATTAACCTGTAATGCCTCTTTATAAAATACCTCAAGTTGATAAGGAAGTCTGGCTAAGCCCTGTCGAGATAGATGTTACCACTCAAATCAAGCACTCTAATGTGGCTGATATTGTCTGTTCTCTCTGTGCACTGAGAGAAGGGACCTGATTAGGTGCTGGTTCATCTGTTCCTGTGTGTGTTGAACAATGGAAAATTTTGGAGGGTTGGTGAGGTGGGGCAGGGCAGAATGCTAAAAGACACTACTGCAAAGTGGAAACATTACTCTGAAGTGTGGAGAAGTTGCAGGAAATCAGTTATTATTATTGTTATTATTATTATTATTATTATTATTATTATTATTATTGTTATTATTATGAGCTTTTTGAATTTTTTTTAGGGACTTGATTTGTTTACATTCCTGAGGCAGTTTACCTTTACATATATTATTATCTGTTTAAACAAAAGTACAAAGCCATAAAAATATGTTATATTTTATGTTTGCATACAGAAATAGAGCAATTTAAAAATGCCACAAGCTCATATTGGTGTGAAGAGCTCCCATGATCATGACTAAATGAGCGGAGACCTCGCACCTGTAAGGCAACAAACATGAGTAGTAATTATAGGCTCAGATTTTACACCTGGCTGTTTCCTCTGCTGCCTGTAATATACGTATTTTTACAAAACACTAATGATAGATATTCAGCCCTAAACTGTGGTGGAAAAGCCAAGTTCAGTGTTCAGTGGAAATGAGTGACCTGGAAAAAGAATAGCTTTATAGGAGTCAGATACTCTCACCTTCAGGTTCAAATGCACTTTTCAAAGTAAGATTTAAGCATTTAAAAACAATCCACAGTGTAACATATTATATTCTTAAAGAAGAATTCATATTTGTGTAACAGTAATATAAAATAAAGCCTGAATACAATGAACCACATCAGAGAATCTATGATTATGACAGAATTCAACAATAGTAAAATTTACTTTACTCATGCTAAGACAAATAAAAAACAGATCATACAAACATTTCTTCTTCCACTTCTGTTTCTACACACACAATTGATGCTCAAAAGAGAATTATAGAAATATCAAACCCACCTGTTGGGCTGTGTTGGGACAGAAATTGCATGCTGGACTTCTTCTTCTCAGTCAGCCTTTTAAATAAAGTTCCTCTGAGTTTGCTGCACTGCTAATGTCCATGTAACAGGCCTGACACCCAAAGGGGACAATGCTTTTGTCCAGACAGACATGTCAAGAGGAGGAGCTCCAAACCCCCTCCAATCTATAGCTCCCATTCAGCCTGCAGAGCAAAAAGAGTGAAAATGCAGCTGTATCGTATGACCTTATTGGTCCGTGGAAGTGTTAAGTCTAATTCATGGTTTGTTTTGTCTAAAACAAGTAGAGTAGCTGTGGGACACAAAGTGTGGCTCTTCAACCTCAGAGAAACTTTTACTTCCAAAACAAGCGGTCAATTTAGATAAACAGGTCCTGGAAAAGTGCACGTGCAAAATGAATAAAATTGCCAAATACTGCACTGCAATATTAAAGTCAGTAGCCAAGCTAATGCATAAACTGCACTCTTTAGATGTGATATGATGCAATGGTATAAACAAAGTATTGTGGAGGGCAACGTGACAACTCACCAGTTGTAGGAAAAGCAATTCAATTCTTCATTAATCTTAGAAACATCACAGTGTGAAAATACTCCATAAATGTCCCTCTTTCAAATTATATTTAAAATAAATATTGGCTGTAAAATAATCCTAATAATCCCAAGCAAAAGGACTTTCTCACTCTCCTTTTCAAATTGTTTAATTATGTATGTGCTAAATGGTTGCAACTACTCTTTTAATGTTGTAAAATTAATGCTATGATATTATTGTAATTTGTGTGAGTTACAGTCTGCTCTCATGCTTTATTTGGTTCATACTAAAGTGAACAGGGGTAAAATAAAAACATCTTATCGTTATTTTCATAAAATCTATAAAGTTTTTTTTTGCATTGTCCTAATTGTAGGTCTTTGTATTGTATCATTTTATTTCTGTTGAAAAATAAATTTAAAAAAATACTGAGAGAAAAAAAATCTATGAAGTCTTCTGTAAATGGATGATCATCAGCATTTCAAATACATGTTACATACCAGTTCAAAAACTTTTCACAGACATAAATTCATAAAATAAATGCTTCGTTTCTGCCAATATTTCCACTATCATAAAATCTAGTCATTAATATATGTCTTTAGAAATTGCTTTGCTGAGTAAATTAATGCATAATCTTAAAATATATTTCTCTGACTTTGGGACAAAATATTTGTTATCAAAAGACCAAATTAATTTCCAATGAATATTGTCAATCAGAATCAGGTTTATTGCCAAGTAAGTTTTCACATGCAAAGAATTTGCCTTGGTATATTGGTGCACAACAATAAACACAGAGAAAATAATAAAGTAAGTAAGTCAAGAAACATAAATATAGAATATAAACATTTACAATAAAAAATATGAAGAATTATTTAAAAATAAAATAATAATAATAATAATAATTAATATGATTACAAATATGTGCAACATATCTGTTCTTAAAATGAAAGAGCTGTTCAGTTTGTGCAGGAATGTGCAAAATATTGACCAAAGACTGTGCAAAAGTTCACAGTATTAAGTATAAACACAGATGGAGGGTAACTAAGTACATTTACTCAAGTGCTGTACTTAATTACAAATTTGAGGTGTTTGTACTTTACTTGAGTATTTCTATTTTCTGCTACTTCATACTTCTACTCCACTACATCTCAGAGGGAAATATTGTACTTTTTACTCCACTGCTTTTATCTGATAACTTGAGTTACTTTGTAGATTTAGATAATCATACAAAATATAATTAACAAATAAATGATGATGTATTATCATAGATTAGAATAAGATAAGCATTTATTGATTAATGGGAGGAAATTCACAAGCTACCCTGCAGTATATAAAGGCATTAAAATGAGCTCCATCTTTACCAGCTGCAACATTAAAGTGATTAAAAAGGCATTAATGCATTAATAATTATAATACAATAATATAATTGAGTTGCAGGGCTGGAGAGGGCTATGTAGTATAATCTGGTGTATCAGTTAGTACATTTTTTATCCTTTATAATGATCCATGTTTGTGTGATATCTGTCTCAAACACTGACTGAACATCAGATGAATTACTGCTCCATGAGCTACACTGCTGTCATGACGCAAAGAACCCGGAAGACGTGTGTTTGCTGTCAATGCCAACGACAGAGAGGAGGCAGTGAGAGAGCTAAAAGCCCGCATTTAAGACAAGATGGCAGGACTGCCCCGCAGGATCATTAAGGTAATTGTTTCACACTTTAAACAGCAGCGTGTGTGACTTCTCTGTCATGGCTAAAACTCTACGTACACAGTCTAAACTCCCGATGCTCCGCCCGGTTAAAGAGCTTTGTGTGCTAACGTTAGCATCCAGCTCGCTAACGCTAGTTCGCTAAAATAACTTCCGTTTGATTTTTGTGCCCAGAGGCACCGACACACGGCGGGTTACAAACACACCAACGCTTTGGAAAGATGGCGGATAAATGTACTATGCGCTTATCTTCTTCTTTTCAAGCACAATAATGCTCTCAAGTCGCCACTGAGTGGCTGGCTAACTATGCTAACCACTGCTAGTTTGTTAGCTGTGTGTTTGAATGATAAAAACAGGAACACTGAAGCTAGCCTGTTAGCCTGATACTCCCTGTATTATACTTTTCATTTAAACATACATACACTTTAAATGGGGTGTTTGCCTGTTGTAGTGTTTTCTTTTTACACAGTTTCGACCTATTTCGTTCTTAAGTTAGCTTGGGGTTAAACATTAGCACCATAACTTAGAGATTAATCATTTGATCTATAAAATGTCATAAACCTGAAGTTCCCAGAGACCAGGGTGATGTGCTGAAACTGCTTTCACTATCTGACCTGCATTATTTAATTAATGATTTTATGAAACCCAGAAAAGCTGGACATTGTTCAATTTTTGAACCTAATAAGTGACTAATTTTCATCCTGTAATTCATTATAATGAGAAACTTTCTCAAATAATGAGTTAGTGACTCAAAAATAATGAGTTAGTATCTCAAAATAATGATGTATCTCAAAATAATGACTTAATGTCTCAAAATAATGAGAAACTTTCTCAAAATAATGACTTAGTATCTCAAAATAATGAGAGATTTTCTCAAAATAATGACTTAGTATCTCAAAATAATGAATTAGTATCTCAAAATAATGACGCATCTCAAAATAATGAGTTAGTATCTCAAAATAATGAGAAACTGTTTTCTTTTTACACAGTTTCGACCTATTTAGTTCTTAAGTTAGCTTGGGGTTAAACATTAGCACCATAACTTAGAGATTAATCATTTGATCTATAAAATGTCATAAACCTGAAGTTCCCAGAGACCAGGGTGATGTGCTGAAACTGCTTTCACTATCTGACCTGCATTATTTAATTAATGATTTTATGAAACCCAGAAAAGCTGGACATTGTTCAATTTTTGAACCTAATAAGTGACTAATTTTCATCCTGTAATTCATTATAATGAGAAACTTTCTCAAATAATGAGTTAGTGACTCAAAAATAATGAGTTAGTATCTCAAAATAATGAGTTAGTATCTTAAAATAATGATGTATCTCAAAATAATGACTTAATGTCTCAAAATAATGAGAAACTTTCTCAAAGTAATGAATTAGTATCTCAAAATAATGACAAACTTTCTCAAAATAATGAGAAGCTGACTTAAGTCATTATTTCGAGATAAGTAAGTCATTATTCTGAGACAGTTTCTCATTATAATGACTTACAAGATCTTTTTTTTTCATCACATTGACAGAAATGGGCTTCCATAGATTCTTCATTTTTATATCTTCACACTGTTTTAACCCTGCTTAACACTGGTGGTAATCGACGAGCCTTACTTTTTCCTTTTTGTTTGGGGAACCCTTACAGTGCCCTCGCTGTAATTTTGTGTACATGCAAATAACAGTCATTCATTCAGTGTATGTGTGTATATCAACCATATTTACTGGAATTCCAGCTAATGATTTGCAAAGAAATAGTGTTTAGCCTGTGTTGAGTTTTATTACTAAAGCATCATAAAAACATGAATGGTGTCTAAGAGGAGGCTGCACAGGTGGGTGAGTGAGCAGACCACAGACTACCGTTGGTGGGAAAAGGTGGGAGGGCTGGGAACAGTACTTATTGGACCGAGCTTTTGAGCCCTCAGAGCGTGTGACTGGGACTGGGAGCCCCTCTCCCGTCTGTGTTTTCACTGCATGGTTTTGTCTGTGGGTTATCTGAAACATTTCAGGAATCTCACTCACCAGTTGCATTCAGCAAAAGGACATCAAAAACAAGAGTGCAGGCTGTTGTCAAGCTTTACTTGATGCTATTTTGTCATACAGAAGCTGGCCATGATGTTATTTATTTAATGTTCTGTTGTAGTCAGGTGCGATACATGTATTCCACAAGGCTGCACTTCAAACAGGCACAAGGGGATACTGGGGTTTTAGATTAGGAAATTAATCAAAGGGCCTCATATAGCAGGATGACTGTATTATCAGTACTACAGTTTGTACAGTGAAGAGTTGGGAACACTGCAGTTTATATAGCGACGTGCATAGCAGTGAGCTTGAATGTAGTTTTCTTGTTGAAGGCATCCCCCAGGTGTGTTGCTCCTGCTGCCTCACGCATACCACAAGAGCATACCATGAGAGATGATAAACGTGTGTTTCTGTTGGTCACTCAGCTGTCACTATGAGTTGTTGGGAGATGCCTTGCTGCAGTGGCTGATGGGAATGGATGCAATGGTCTCCCGTGGTGCGTTGGCTGAGTCAGTGTCACCTCTAAAAGACAGTTACATATCACAGCATTGAGTCACTACTGCAGTCAAAGCCCCCCCCCCCCTTGTTAAAAACATAAAAGCCAAGCAGACTACAGTCCACCTCCTGCTTCCATCTCTGTTGTCAGAATAGTAATGACTCACAACGTTTTTGCAGCTCTCAGGTTCTTTTAAATTCATTGTGTCACCAATATCAAATAAAAAATCCTAAGGATGTTTCACCCACTAAGATAAAGATATCTGAGTTCAACACTGCGATGTGTAATTTCCACCAGTGCAGCTAACCGTAATGCTTGGTGCAGGTGTAGACGTCATAGGTTAGTACCAAGCATTACACTGTTTCCAAGTGTCTGCAGTCACTGAAGGAGATGAGCATAAAATACTTCAACCCAGATTCAAAGTGTCATACATGTCTTTGTATGTCATTCAAATATCTCTGTTGTTCCTTTTTGTCTGTCACAGTTACCTTAAAGGTGGAGTCTATGATTCTGAAGAGCATTGATCGATCTGAACTTAATTTAAAAAAACAAGCATTTTAAAAGTTGTTTGCTTGTCATCTTGCGGACGGACTTGACAAAGCATGAATTCAGACTTTTTACAAGTCGGCATCGTGATGTAGTTATTTCAGCATCCTTTTGATCCGTTTATTGCAATTAAATCGCAGCAAAATCTGTTTATTTTGGGGTCATACTGCTGTAGTATGCTAGATTAATTCAGCCGACGTGTGACTTGCTAGACGCAGTGAATATTTCTTGATTTTGACACACCAATTATGAAACTGCCACTCACCGGAGACAGATGGCGAATATTCACAATAAACGCGATCCCGCGGTCAAACTCGCTGTTGTCCAAACTGCCGTCCTGTGCTCGAGCGCGAGTTGTATGGCTCGGCCCGAGCCACTCTGTTTGTTTCCCATTTACAGAGCCAGGGCTGTGTATGAACATCAGATTTTTTTTCAGCGCACACACAGAACGGACAGGGAGCAGACCGTGAGGAGACATTTGCTGAGTTTGACAAAATGTGTATTGGATTAGAATTGCAGACTACACCTTTTTAGTGAAAAGAAAATGTGTAACTTTACTAAATGTCAAAAGATGACAGTCTGCTCCCTGCACGGAAAGTTAGAAAATGGCTTTATCCTATTAAAAATGGCCAGTAATTGTCACATAAAAACATACCTTTATGCACATGTCATATTACAGAAGAAACCACTACTATAAAAAAGTGTACAGGAATGCAGGTAGGTTGCTCCGGGCCCCCCTGTTACTCATTGGTTGACTTGTGTGGTATGACAGATGTTGTGTGCTGCATCTCCTTTAAAAATCTCTGCTGAAATATAGGGTGCAAAAGCATTTCTCCTAACACACGCCCCTCTGTCTGAAAGGGAACTTATGGTAGTGACAGTGCAAAGCGAAAGCGCTTTGTCGCACCAACATATTGTTCATTTCTTTTTGTCTTTTTCCACACCAGGAAACTCAGCGTTTGCTTGCAGAGCCTGTCCCAGGCATCAAGGCAGAGCCAGATGAAGGCAACGCCCGCTACTTTCATGTGGTCATTGCTGGACCTCAGGACTCACCTTTTGAGGGGGGTACATTTAAACTTGAACTGTTTTTACCAGAGGAATATCCCATGGCAGCCCCTAAAGTACGCTTCATTACCAAAATATATCATCCCAATGTAGACAAGTTGGGAAGAATATGTCTAGACATTTTGAAAGGTAAGTCAGTACTCTTTAATATCTCAGTTTATACTTGGTCTGCTGTGTGTGGTATACATTGTGCTTTACCTTAAAGGGCATGTTTTCAGTTGACAGAAAAGGTGTCTTTTCCCAAGCAGCTTTAACAGCCACTTTGCATCTGTTCTGCCTTTGGTCTGTTGAGTCAGGGTTGTTACTGTAGGAAAGCCTGTATGTATTGTGCCCTGTGATGTTTGGTCTATGAATGAAGTGAGGGATTTGCCAATTTCATCTTGCTCAAAAGATCAAGGGCCTCTTATGTTACACTTGTGACCCCTAACTGGAGCTTTGTGCCACTACTTCTGCATACCACCACTGTCTCTTCACTGCCCCTGCAGCTTAAAACAGATACATTATTCCTGTGTTTCTTTTTTTTTCTTCTCCTCTTTTCAGTATGTTATATTGTCCCTCTGCTTTTGATGGTCTGTATTTTAGTCTTATTAATCCCTCTTCTTTTCATTTTTTCAGATAAATGGTCGCCAGCTCTGCAGATTCGTACAGTGCTGCTATCAATCCAGGCATTACTGAGTGCACCCAACCCTGATGATCCCCTAGCAAATGACGTTGCAGAGCAGTGGAAGTCCAATGAAGCTGAAGCCATACAAACAGGTGAGAGCTGTGATCTGGCTGGGTTCACCGGAGGGATTATTACACTTTCCATCCAGCTTTTGTCTAGTGTGCTCCTTTCCCCTCCGTCATTTGGATTAAAGGGATGTCCAGCCTAAATACACACATGCATGCAAAAAAGCCAAAACAATACAAATTACTTTGCATTTTTGTGTTTGATACTGTATTATTATCATTATTAACTATAGCGACTATATCTCGACTAAAATTATTTTTACCATATCCTCATTGTATTGCTGAAATGTGCTGAAACTACAATACTCCATTATTGTTTAATGAACACTAAAACTATAAGATAAGAAAGAACTATACTCAAACCATTTATTCTTTTTTCCTCAACATACTGTATAAAAATACATGTTGATAAAAACATTAATTTGCTTAATTCATGACCAAATTTTCTTTTTTTTTATGACTTCTTTTTATGGAGGTCATTATGATAAATGATTCTCAATGCAGGCTTTGTACAGTAAAAAAAAAAGCTATATTGGTAAATTTTACATAACTCATGTTCATATTCTGTTTTTCTGTTTGTTTGTTTTTTTTAAACTTTACAGCCAAGTCATGGACCAGGCTTTATGCTGGAAACAAAAATGAAGTGTAGAGCAGCCTAACAAGTGGAGATACAAGTGGAAGTGTGAACACAACTCCTCACGTTCTGCCAAGACCTCTTCTGACTTCATTTGCATTTAAAGGACACTGTCTTAAATATATATATATATATATATATATATATATATATATATATATAAAATATAAAATAAACATGAATATATTGTAAAGGAAAAAAACAACTGCTGACAATTGGTGATTTAAATGCACACTAATGAAATGACTCGTCGTTGTCCTAACTCACTACTGTTCAAATGCATGGGCAGAGGTTTTAGATCTACTCACCTGGCTTTCTATGTCCATTGATTTTGGGAGGTTTTTGCCAACTGCTGCTTTAACAAGCACGTGTAGGGGTGAAAAGGGTGCCCCACATTTTTAGTGGGGATGTGGGTTTGGGGGTTTCCAGAGCAGTGGAATGGGTGTGGAGGAGAGACTGGCGAGATGTGGTCAATATTGTATACGTTTTACATTTACTTTTTTCATTTCTTTTAACTGTTTTATCGTGTCGCTGTTTGTTTATTAAAAGCAGCTAACTACTACTAGCCCACTGTACGTAGACACTCACCTGGAGGCGGACCAGAGTTTCGTCCTGTGTAGAAGGCCCAGCAGGACGGATAAACAATCGTAGCCCTACTTGTTCTTTAAGTCACATCTGGCTGTATTACATACAAAATAATATGACTGAAAACTCAACTGAGCCACTTTCACATTAACTCTTTCAACCACTCTCAGTGTAGACTGTAGGTTTGTGGATGGTGTGGGAGAGTGTGCAGGGAAGGGTGGACAATGTGGACCTTTCCTTAGTTTTAGCACCTATGTTTTATTACCATATCCAGTCTTTTTATATGTGAATCTTTCTTGCTATTGCCATACTAACTACTCTGCTTGTTCCCCATATGCCTTCACAGTCTAATGCTACTGTCCAATGGCATTTATTTCACAAAGCAGTGGTTACATTTGAGCTGTCAGTTGTTTGATGAGCTGAGTCGGGGTGGTGGTGGGATGGGGTGTTGAGGGACTGATCTGTATGAGAGGAGATGCTGGGATGTGACAGGATCAAACTCCAAAAGATCAACGAAGGCTTTGACTCTTCACCTGTCGTGATTGGTCTTTGGTTGAAAAGTCTGTATTCAATTTGCTGTTTGTAAATTCATTCTTTCTATTAATCTGGGGAGGAAATGTTCTCCTGCTCCCAGAGTGCTACGAAACAGTCCACCTGCATACTTTTATGTTCTGTAAATAAAATCTGTTGATTAATAAATACTTGCCTGGGTGTAATTCTTGTGTGGTAAACACTGCTGTTGATCTATGTTGTATAATTTCAATAGGGACGTCGGTAAGAAGGCTCATGAACAAGGTGGAAGATGTAAAAGTACCACATAAAAGCAAATAAACTACCACATAAAGTATTCCTTATGCAGAATTGCCCCTTTCAGTTTATTACACTTCGTATTACTGTATGTTACATTAGCAGATTATTATTACTGATGCATTAAAATGTAAGCAGCATTTTAATGCAGCTGCTCAAGGTGGAGCCAATTTATACGATTTAAGAAACTGCAGGACTGCAGAAGTTAATCATGTTTTGTATAAAATTAAGCAACTATAGTTGTTAAATAAATGTAGTGGACTAAAAAGTATATTTCCCCGTGAAATATTGTGAAAAAGCAAAAAATTGAAATACTCAAAACAAGTATCTCAAAAATATAATTAAGTACAGTACTTGATTAAATGTGCTTGGTTACTTCTAACCACTGAGAAAGGCTGTAACTTCACCAAAGAAATAACACACTAATTATAATTAATAATTACTATTAGTTAATTAATGAACTAACTAATTAGCTAATACTATTCAGAGCAACTTATGCTGCTTATTGTGTGGATTTGTGAGTTCTCATTAAGTTTGTATTGAACATTAATTTTCCTGCTTTGCATCAAACAGGTTAATTGTAACAGTTTTTTTATTACCACACTTCTGGTAATTACAACTATTTACCTACTGAAAAATTTCCATTTGATTTAATGAGCAGTTGTTTCCTCTGTTGCCTATAATTTCATCATTGTGACATCAGTGCGAGGGTTGAGATGGTCCAGTCTGAATTCCTGCTGAGTAGGCCTACTAGAGGTGTGCACCAGGGCTCCATTGTGGGCCCGGGCCACTCATTTAGACGGTATGTGAACACATCTTTATACAGATGGTACTATACTGTGTTGTTGATTCAAACCATCAAGAACTTACAACTCTCCCTTAATGCACTGAAACATACTCTCATTAACTTAATGCAAATCTTCACCTTCACACAGGTAACAGAATAAACCTGAGCTGTGTGTCCTCTCCAGCCACAAGGGTCCAGTTCAGTCAGATGAAGTTAAAATCCAAAGGGGTCGTCAGAGTTGTCCCACTGGCCTGGAAAATTGAAGCCTGCATGCCCCTGACATTTTTGTAATTATCTTTGCAGAACATGGTATGGGCCTTGACTTTTCATGAACCCTTTAATATATATATATGTGTATGTATCCTTTATTTAACCAGGTAAAAGTCTCATTGAGATTAAAATCTCTTTTTCAAGAGTGACCTTGCCAAGAGAGCAGCATAAACATTGTTTGTTGACAAATACAAATGAGTGAACACAATATCTAATATGCAATAATCCAGTTATGATGCAGAAACAGGTACAAATTTCAATGAGAGTTTAGAAGCACATTGTCCAAGAGCACTATTTTCTCGACCCTTTAAAATTGACTTAAATTCACCCATAATAATCAGCTCTGACAATTTCAGTCCTTCTGTACATTATTCCAGGAGGAAGGGGCAGAGTATTTAAAAGCTTTTTTGCCTAATTCTGTCATAACTCAGAGGACCAACATCTGTAGAATATTGTGAGAGCGCAGGCCATATTAACCCTCATGTGAGCCATAGTGCTGGTTTGGATGTGGGTCAGGATCATTCATAAGTTCATAATAATCAAGACTTCTGTCTTAAGCACTGTCTTATTCTGGTTGATATCAGATATCAGTGTGCTACAATGAAGAATACACATCCAACTATTCAGGCATTGTCATTTTTAAACACCTCTAAACATTTTTTCATTTTCTTCTTTGAACACATCTTGTGGTTTAAAGACAGTCCACATCCACTAGAGGGAAGCCCTGAGCTTTGTAACGTTATATTACAGGCTTCATGAACTCTACAAGGAGCGTGCTGCTGTAAATAACCAGTGAGTGTTACCACTAGGCTGCTGCTCTGAACTGAACAAGGTTTCAGGCTCGCATTGTTTTGTTTATTTGACCTTAAAGCAGCAGGGAACGGCCTTATGCTCCCTTCAGTTATTGTGGGAAGTTGGGTAATCATGAGAATCCAAACGTGACAGGTAAAGACGGTTTTTCTCACATGTACCTTGGTTGCCAAGATATGAGTTAAGGCAAAAACTCATACTAGGTGGTTTACGCAGCATCAACAGATGGCCAATAAATTGATTAAAACACCTACTACAAGTATGAGCTTATTTATTCCATTCATAACACTTCTAAACTGTCAGTACAGCGTCATTTCTGATATGAATATAAATATATAAATGAACTGCAAGAGGTGAAAGCTAAGGTTTATTTATTTATTTATCTGTTTGTGGTGTAGGCCTATCTATTTATTTTTGTTTCTGTAGATGTCAATGTGGAAATTGTTGACCCCTACCATTCCCCTTTAAAAATAATTTAATTTCTATGTATGAAGGGTTAATTTGCAAAAACAGATATCTCCGTTCTTATTTATTTTCCTAAATATCTTTTTTTTTCAATTGTGCACTCCAGGGAATATCACTCAAACTGATGTTGGTTTATTCATTTTAAGAACATTGTTTATCTGTTTTTATCTGTTTTCTTCATATGTAACAGGAGATAAAAGTGGAGGGAACATGAGAAAATGGGAGGATTAATGCTGTTATAGGGGTCATATGCTGTTAAAAATATGGGACGGGGGATGGCATGTATGTTTCCTGGTAAACTGATAATAAAAAGTAATCTTAAAACATAATTTATGAAATAAAATCTCCTCATCATAACCTGGTAGTTTAAAAATGGCGTGCTTTGTTAATATCACATACGAATTATGTTTGAAGTACCTTAGTTCAGGGTTGAAGAGCTCGAGAGCGGCACTTGAAAGCAGCATTAGTAGTTCCGAGAAAGGCATCACTCACGCACGCGACGTTTTTGACGATCACTAGGCAACCGCGCTGAGAACCGCGGCCGCGTGGCGCTGCCAGCTGTATAAAGACACTTGATCCACGTTTAGCTTATTAACCGTCGTGTTAATGAACATGAAAGTCTCCGTCCCGTGGGAGCGGACAGGCAGCGCGTTGCGCAGCTCTCAGGTCAGCTGCTAGCTGCCCACCGACCGCAGATGTGAGCGAGTTTGTTGAATCATGCGTGTTGACAGCAGCACTAAACCACCATGGTAGGTACAATATACGAGCAGAAGCAGCCTGACATTGTCCGGGGATGAATGGACCGAGTTCACACGTTGTAACTGGGACTATTTGAAGAAGCTAAAGTTGGGAAGATTTCGGGGGAGACTCTGCTCCTGCTCTCCCACACTGTCGGACAGCAGAAGCTACTTTTTTTCCCAGCGTCTGGTTGAATCCAGATTTTCGACTTTATCTCTTTTTTTCCCCACGTTTCCTGGCAGTCGACGGTTGGTAATATAAATGATGAAGTTTAAGCCCAACCAGACCAGGACGTACGACGGCGAGGGGTTCAAGAGAAGAGCGGCGTGTTTGTGTTTCAAAAACGAAAAAGAGGACGAGGTAAGATGTGTCCGTCGACGGCTGACTTTATAACTTTTTAAGTCCCAGTTTAACTCCTGAACTCTGGCTGGCTATCACACAGTACCCTGCTTTATCAGTGTACGTTCACACTGTCATGTATGTGTATGTGAGGTGCGTTCACGTGTCTGATGCCTTTTAATTAATGTGTTGGGCAGAGGTGAACATAACTTGGCTGAAGGGCCAAATGTTGTACCTATTAAACAACAGGTGGTCTTTAGAAGCTGGCACCCACCATCATTTTCATTTCCCGTCCAGGAGGAGATCCAGATAACTCATAATTCACAAAGACAAGGCATCCTGGTTGTGTCCTGGCAGTGCTAACTGTGCTGGCTGAAGTGTTAGCATTGACAGTCCTGCACAGTGCACACTTATTTACTTATTTGATTACACATTTGTTCAACAGCAGATGCAATTCATATGTCTAATATTGCATGTGATTATAAACTTGAGTGTCACCTCTTGCATATAAATATAGCCTATGAACACCATCTGTAGATGCAAGACTTTATGCATCTACTTTTACTCACATACAGTAGGTGCTTGATTGTTTTCTAACCTACACTGGCATCAGCTGATGAGGTTACTGTACAGGGTAATTTCCACATCATCAACACATGTCATTGTGATCACTAATCCTTTGCAATTCCTGCAATATCCCATGTGCAATCACGTGTGTTTTTGCATGCTCTAAACTGTAGTATGATTGCAATGGAGTGCTGCAACATTTGTCTTGCCAATTCATATTTAGTCTGTATTTAATTCTGCTTACCTTTAAATTAAAGTAGGGATTTCTGTAGTTGAATATCAAATGTGACATGTTGCCTCAAATATTAATATCAAATGCATCATGCAACCTAACAGGGTAATGTGACTAATGAGGAACTTAAGAGAATTTCAAATAGGGATATACAGTTTTGAATATATCCCCCATTAGACTCATTCTGCCGCTCTTAAAATAAGCATGTAAATCAAAATGTGTATTTTCTAGAACATTATTTTCATTTAATGCTGCTGGATTATTAGTTGGGGTAATAATTGAGACTGGGTTAATATGGAAGAATTTATACACTGGGGGCAGGGGCTGTCCCGGATCACAACGTGTCTGCCTAGTGACGGCAGCCCATCTCAGGACCACATGTGATAGGGGGAGTGGGGTCGCAGGGGCCTCGTTCGAGGGTTGAGTGTTACACTGTGTGCTAAACACCAAGTGACCTATCAGCTGCAATTTATAGAAACAAGGTGCAGGCACTTGCTGTCCCCTGACAGATTTGCTTTCCTGCTCCTCGTGCTCCCACCCTCTCCTCCCCCATCACTCTCTCTCTCTCTCTCTCTCTCTCTCTCTCTCTCTCTCTCTCTCTCTCTCTCAGTCGCTTTTCATCATGGCCTCTCTCTCTCCTGCTCAGTGCTGACATATGCTAAAAGTCACTTTTGATTATTGTTAATTGCACTGGAGGATGATGAAATGGTCTCACATCGCATGCCATGCTGATCTTGTCTGTCATTCTCAGTGTCTTTGCTTGCATGTGTCACACTTTATGTGGTCCAGTCTGCATGCCTGATTTACAATCACTTCCTCAACATGTCAGCTGGAACAGGTCTGCAGAAAAATACTAGACTGGATGATAAATAATGTAATCTGTCCATTTTCACCTTTCAATACAAGGGAAAACATTATTTATATTATTATTATTATTATTATTATTATTATTATTATTATTGCATGCTATGTTTATTTTTTATATAATCATACTTTCTGTAACTGGCGACTGTTGTTAGTTATTATCCTGTAAGTAGGAAACATGTCTCCAATTAAGCAGTGGGTCTGACAGTATAATGCAGTCTGGTACAAAAATTATAATCAAATTTGTGATTTTGGCTGAAATCAGTATCACAATATTAACAAGGGATGTCAAGTCATATCACAATTTAGGCAAAATCACATTCAAAACAGTTAAATGTATGCATTACATCAGACAAACTCCTTTACACATGTAAAATAAGAACCTCAGTAACTCATTATGGTAGTTTATAATTGCAATTAGCAGAATAATTATTCAGAAGAATTAATTTTGACAGTAGAATTTTATAAAACAGTCTCGCGTAATTTCATATCATCACAGTATGTTTATGCTGAAAGTCAATAAACAATATTGAAGCGTCCTATCTGTGACACAGTCGCAACCAAAATTTAAAATTATACTGCGAGCTTCATGACGAGAGAACCAGTAGCAATGCTGTTATACTGGTTTGCATTATATCGTACAGATGGTCATATTATTGTGTCCAATAACTGTCACAGCACCGCTAATAATAATAATAATAATAATAATAATAATTATTATTATTATTATTATTATAATGTTAAAGAAATAGAACCTCTACTTATGTTTTGATACCTTATTCATTTAGCTTAGTATGAGTATAATGACCGTCAACAGCTTTTTATCTGGGTTGTGATCAGGCGTCGTGGACTCTTCCTCCCTCTGAGCTCTCACTGAGGTGTGCCGTGCCTGTCGGGGTCATTAGCCTCCTCTGCTAAGCTCTTTTGTTTTCATACAGAAAGGCGACTGCTGATCCAGTGGTTTTTTCAGTGCCTACGTGTTTCACATGGCGTTTGTGTGGAATTGCGCATGCATGTGTGCGCGTTGCTGTGTGCATTTGTGAGGCAGTGTTCCTGCAGCCCCCAGGGCCCGGCACAGATAGTTTACGGGGCAGAGATTCAAATGAGACTCACTGCTGCTGTCATGCACTGCAGCTATTAATTTTTCCACCTCATCACCGGTCATCATGCAGCAAGCTCTTTACACCACGTTAATGCGACACTCCTACTGGACATTAAATAAATTAGTGCAGTGCCTATGTTTCTAATGAATTTTGATCACTTTCTAGACATCTGTTTTCATTTTGACGTTACAAAGTGTTAAAAAAAAAAAAGACACCTAAAATCTACTTTGACTACATTTTGTGAGACAATAAAACATGAAAACTTCCAGGGGGGTGAATACATTTTATTGGCACTAGTATATTCCATGTTAGCAGAAATAAATTAATTTTATGTAAGAAATCAATGTAAGAATTTGCAGGATTGCTTCACGGTATGCATCATACTTTTGCAACCTTTGGCATCTATATTTTGCATTTCCTATATAATTGTCCATAGTTAAGACATTTTCTAATCATAATATGAACCACGCACTTAAGTTAATGTCTTCTTAATTTAAAATGGAAAGATAGAGATCTAGCTCTGCAGTCTTCACAGGCTGTCACTGAATGTGGTATTACACGACACCAAAGCCATACATAAATATTGACAGAGTTGTATGTGTTAAGAATAGGTCATGCAGTCTCCAGAGAGTCTTTAAATGCAAGGACAGAGACAGAGAACAAGTTTTGTCACACCCACATGCATTTAAGCATTTATATCAATGATCCAAAGCATGTAAACAGGTAAACAGGATCTCTTTATGAGTTTTTAAGCTGTAGTTTTATAGTGTGCTAATTCATGATGAGGTTAATGACTGAATAAGCTCAGTTAACGGCAAAATAATATTTGAATTAAGTTCTGTCTAAGTCCTGCAATTTCTTGTGGGTTTTATCTTACTCTTGACCCGGTTACAGGATGAGTTACTGCCAAGGGTCACACAGCGTGAAGTTTCACTCATCACAGTCATTTCTGTGCAACTGAGACCAGCTTTGACGGCAGCGAAGATGGTATCATTAGTGCTCTTCACAAATCTGCCATGCTTCCACTATCGGATCTCAGCAGGAATGCGGCCTAGAGTGTGCAAATATGCAATATGCAAATAGCTGATTTTAGGTGTTCGTTTTTAACCAATCTTTGCTGTCAAGAGGGCTATTACAGGAGAGTGTAGTGGCTCCATGTGTCCGGCAGAATTCAGAAAGCATTCACACGTGAACTTAATGTGGGTCAGTTTCATGCCAGATAGGGTTTAAGGTCAAGTGACTGCATCTCCAGAGGGGCACCATGCTCAAAAAAGACCAAACTGCATGTTTGAGGTCAGTTAAACATAGTGTGTGGCTTTAGATTAATTATTTCAGATTTGACTGCTGATTTGTCATGTTTTATATCATGTTTTATTGTTGTCAGTTTTCAAAACTAATGATGTATTATTTGTTAAGCAAATAATGGCTGAAATGAGGCACTAATGTTACTTTTGGTGCCGTTTCATTAAGGTTTTTATTTTATTTTCAACTGTATTCAATTTTGGGTTGTTGTTCATCGTAATATTCATTATAATATTGTTTTTCATTATATTATATAGTCTACCTGAAATATGAGGTATTCCTTTCAGGTGTTGCTTTTATTGTATCCCCCTGTGGTCGTATCTCAGACTGCAAAACTCTCAGGCAGGAAAAGAGAGTTATAATGATATGTCAAATAAAATAATATCAAATATAATATTCCTTCATAGCCACAGTGATAGTGAATCTAAAGGTGGCTATATTTGTTTTTCATGTGTATCAGTTAGTGCTTGTAATGCAGGAAAAACAGACTGATGGATGAAAAATCACACTGGTTACCTTCATTCACTTATTTTAATTATGTGGCAAAGAGCGTGGCATGCTCGGCAGCTCATATTGCATTAAATAAATGGAGTGAATGACTGGCATGACATGTGAGGTGTTTGATACACTTCCTGCTGAATGAATATCACCACCCTCAGCCGCCACCAGACACCTGTAGTGGTGACAGACTCTAAACTTGGGCATGCCGTCGGCGTGTTTTTGGCACGTGGCACTCCGCAGCAGAGACCTGATGAAGGCCTTTCTCCTTTGGTAGGTGCTGCTGGTGAGCAGCAGTCGACATCCAGACCAATGGATCGTGCCAGGAGGAGGAATGGAGCCTGAGGAGGAGCCCTGTGGGGCCGCCGTCAGGGAGGTGTACGAAGAGGTGAGCTAACCCGCCAAAACAATGAAGAAAACTCGCACATACAGAGTTATACATCATGTGTTTAAAGATTGTGCTGGGTACAATACGGAAATCAACTTTAAGATACCTGGAACTTGCTTGAGGTTGTTAATTTGTCATAGCCTTATTTATTTATTAAGGGTGTCAAAGTTAATATAACTGTTGCACAGTAATGCAGGTGGACGTAGGACTTCATTGCTGGTGAGCTCAACCGGTTGTGGGAATTTGCAACATGTGAGTCGTGATAGTCAGCTGATCGACAGCATTGCTTTCACATGCTATGTTGTCATAAAGTGAAAGTGGAAGATAAGTGATAATCAAACGGGATATTGCGAAAAGGATACTGTGAACTTGGTCATTTCATGTGTTCAAAAGGTCTCTGGTGTAGAAGCTGACTCCCCAAGAATGAGATGTTGGACTTTACCACAAACACGTGAACGCATCAATAAGAAAGGTTTTTAAAAACCCAGACTCAGGCCTGCTTTGCCATGTGATGATAGCCTTGACAAAAATATAATAAAGCAGGCTAATAATTTAATGTGATTTATAATGCAATTAAAACCTGCAAAATCATTGGTGTGATCCTATAACCTTACATGTCATGTGTCATGTTAATTGATAAGTCAGTTTTGCACATTCTGAAAATAATTTATGCACATAGTCTATCAGTTTTGATTGGGTGGAGGCACAGACACAAATGATCATTATCATAAGCAGCGATTTTTGGCAGTTGGTGTCGTCACTGTTCACACTATGAGATGCTCCCACTGTTGGATGAAATGTTGAAATGTAGAAATGTTTGGCAATGATGCATAAATGACCAGTTAATTGTTCTGGGGTTTAGTAAAGGGGGCTGCTGGTAGTCGGCCAGAGTGTTTGGCGCGGAGTGAGCCGTGAGCTTCTTCCTTGGATAGTAGTGTGCTGACAGCTTTGAAGTATGGCAGTGACATTTGGGATGAGTTTCCAGTTACCCCACATCCTGTGCCTCCCAGACCAGACATGTGCCTGAATATGGATGAGCTGCAAACCAACTACAGTGGCAAGCCAACGGTTCAAAAACGTCGTGTTTAGTACGCTGCTGTCAAGTTCAACACATCGACTTCATGTACCCATGTGATAGTTTTAATTTGAGCAAATTCATAAAGTGTTCACGCTGGAAAAGTGACAAAATGACAGTATGCTCAAAAGTCCAAAGACAGCATTCATACTGAAAAACTCTTTTTGAGTGTGTTGTTCATGTACACTGTTTCACCACAATGCTATGCACAGAGGAAATTAAGGAGCTGCTTGCAGCTGCACAAAATTAAAATAAATTGCAAATTGTGGTTAAACTGCTCCAGAAAGATCTTGGAAAACTATTGTATATTTACTGCAAAAACAATAAAGATAAGTACAATATCACATATTGTATACAATCAATATGTAGTATGGGATTGGGACGCAACAATTGTCTCCGTCCGCTGTGGGATCCTAGACGTCCTCACTGATCTTAGCGGTTCTGAAATGAGAGGCCAAGGCTGAAACATGCCCCTGGAATGCCTCTGTGTGTCTCCCAGCCAGCAACAGGGAGATTTTTTTTTTTTGTTTTTTTTTTTACAAAAAGTACATGCCATCAGTATCCGCTGAGTTAGAGCTTGCTCCACAAGCTGCCGAGCTTCACTGACACACTCTAATATAGTGGTTCCTAATCTTTTTTTTCTTTTTTGCTTGTGAGAAAAAAAGGATCAAGCACTCTCCTCAAAGCAGTCTCTACTTTTGACCCCTCATCACAGGGTGTCGTTTGCCTATAAGTGTGTGACTAGTCAAACTAAAGAGCGTCTTGGAATATTTTGTAGCAGCCTGAAGAGGTTAAACTATCCAGTATTTCACAAGAGAAACCAAAGACATCTGAAAATTAAACATAATTTGTAAAGCAGATTTTTTTCTCTTATTTTCTACCCCACTAATCGTTTCCCGACCACATTCATTTTGGAACTTCTTGTGGGGGTCCCGACCCCCAGGTTGGAAACCACTGCTCTCACATACATGTGAGTTGATGAGGTCTCCACGGTTAAATCCAGTGGCCATGGTCTTCTAAAAGTACATTTGTCACAAACTGTGCATAAGCAGAAATTGATCTCGACTCGTGCGCTGTACTTGTGTTAAGCCCTCTGTCTCATCATCCTGTCACTCAGGCTATGTTTAGGTCTACCTGGCCATCTCTGCTATGCTGTCTAACAGGCACGTGGCGATGCTAGTATGGTACCAAGCCGCGGGGTTTCCTGTCCTAAATGAGACAAATGTTCAACTGAGAATGTGCATACACATTAGAACAGAGACAAGCTGTTCCTAATACCAGGTCACGCGTTCTCGCTGTGTTGCAGCTGTATGAAAGTATCGCACAGTGAGTGTTTTCATTCAGCTTTGTTAGTGTCAGAAGGAAGAATTTAAGTGTTTAATTTAATGAGTTGCATGTAATAGCGATATACAACACTGTGGTCACTCACATGTATTGATGATTAGTTTTTTTCATGCGTGTGCAGGCTGGTGTGAAGGGAAAGCTTGGCAGACTACTTGGGATTTTTGAGGTAAGCTTGTCAAACTGTAATGGAAAATTGTAATAAATTCTCACTTGGCATATAATACATTGTATAACGCTGTTTAAAATCCTGTATCAGCTTAGCTGGTAACCCTACTGTCATGCCAAGGATGCCTATGTAGGCAAGCCTCATGTCAGTCCTCGGAGTCAGCCAGAGAGTTATTTTGTTCATGTTGTGTCTATAAAGAAACAGTACAGTTAATCACAGTTAACAGCATGTCTTTACTGTATATGAAAGCTTTGCATGCATTGCATTGACATCTTTTATTGCAGTGATATAAAGTAGCGTCTTCATCTAAACCTTTGCAGCACAATCAAGACAGAAAGCACAGGACGTATGTCTACACCCTCATAGTGACGGAGACACTGGAAGACTGGGAGGACTCTGTCAACATTGGTATGACTCTACATTTAAGTCTCGCTCTGTCATCATATTACAGATAGTTTTGCATAAATTATGGCGCAGGTATTTACCCACATACTGAAAAAAAGCCTTTTGCAACAGAAACGTCTTGTTCCAGGGGTTTATTAAAACTAAATGAACTTGATTGAGGTTATCAAATCCATATATTTTGATTTCTGGGGCAAGACTACCTTTGTTTATAAAAAGAGGTTTTGGTCCTCTTAGTCACATGAGATGAGGCACAATTTTCTCTATTTAGTAAGTAATTGGGGCCCCTCAACCTACTGCATAGAGGTAACTTAAAGGTGCCCAGTAGAGATTTCTTGTACAAAACAAGTTTTCTGTTTACATACAGTGTTTCTCACATGCTGTGTGAATCCTTGAGCTCGAACAAACGTGTTGAATGTTTTTCCTTCCTCATAAAACACTTGCAAAGCCAACTTTTGGAATATTATGAATCGCAAAATATTTACATGTTTGCTAGCTTGCGGTCTTCCTCTTCCTTGCTGTTGTTGGTTCATTGCTACACTTCTTTGCATGTTGCAGCCACCACCTGTTGATTAGAGGAAGAGCATGCTCGTGCTTTGTGTGTCCTCTTGCTGTGCGTGATACAAACAAACTGGGGACCCACAAAAACTCTGCTCCATAGCACTACGAGTGGTTAAAAAAATTCACAGAGTACCTTTAAGGGTTTTAGGGCAAATTAAAACATTTTTGTTTAAATCATATCAGTACACAGATCATGATATTTCTGTGCACAATTATAATGGCATACGGAAGTTATTCAGACTCCTTTTGTTGTCTTTTTGACAGGTCAGAAGGTTGAGTCAGGGTAGAAACCAATAAGTCATTATGGTTTGTAAACTTTTGATTAAGCATAGAACTGCATCATTCAGAAGAAAATTACAGCAAAGGTTGTGAACCAGCATTCATAATTATGCTCAAATTGAAGTGACTAAAACCCCAATAAAGGGAAACCATTGAGAAAGACTGTTGGGGCCTCCAGTCATCACTTTGTAAACTGAGAAACTGGGCCAAAGTCAAACCACCTGATCTACTGTCTGTTTACAGTCCTAAAATACTGACAGCAACAATTTGTCTTTCTAAATTAACTACCAGTGCACTTAAGGTACACTTAGGTACTTAATTAGAGCTGAAATGATTAATCGATTAGTTGATCTACAGAAAATGAATCTGTGACTATTTTGATAATTCATTAATTGTTAAAGTCAATTTTTCAAGAAGAAAATGCTAAACATTCTCTGGTTCCAGCCTCTCAACTTTGTGGATTTTGTGCTCTTCTTTGTTTTATTTGATAGTAAGCTGAACTTGAAGATTTTGGACTGTTGGTTGGACAAAACAAGGTATCTGCAGAAGTCACCCTGGGCTTTTGAATTTTGTGATGAGCATTTTATATGATATATATATAGATATATATTATATATTTTATACGTCATTTTATAGATCAAACATAATCGATAATGGAAATAATCCTTAGTTGCAGCCCTAAAATGAATATTCTTTCCCTCCATCACTGTAAGATATCTAATGTTGCTGGCAATGTGGATTGTGTATAGGCATGAGTTTGGTATTTTAAATCTAGTGCTGCTCTGCGGACTTAGTAACTCAAAACGTGAACTATTTCTAACTGGTCTGGAAAAAAGTGGTCGTGATAATTTACTCCCTTCACCCACAGAAATAGAGTTCAGCCTGTTCACAAGGGGGAGGAATGTTTGCTGTGCCCAGTTGTTTTCCAGTTATCATCACTCACCACAGCCCCCTCCTTACTTGTCCTCTCTTGCCCTGCGTGAGGGCTGTGACTGAGCAGCGAGAGCTCAGCACTACTGGTCTAATTCACTCTCCCCCTCTGCTGAAAGGCCAGCGGTGGTGTACTTCAGGGTGTCAACATAAAGTGGGTGAACCCCCCCTCCCCTCTCTCTGTCTCTCTCTCTCACACCACCCTCTGATAATCACAGGCCACGCCAAATTTCTTTACCGAAATGCTGTTTGGAATTGAATGGGAGGAGATGATGGGTTTGAAATAAAATATAAATAACTCCCAGCTGATGGTTTACTGGACAGAGAGACAGAAGGTGCCTTTTTAGGAAGGTTTGGTGACATGAGGGCTTCATAAACACTAACTGAAGTAGGTCAGGAATGTCCATTTCCACTCCGCTGAATGGTTTATTCTTGAGCGTGTTGTATAATAATGTGGTTTAGCAATTTAAGGTTATTTTGCCTGTTGAGCAGTCTTACTCACCACCCAGTCAGACATACAGTAACACTGCTAAAGGGCAGTTTCATCTTGGTTATCTATCAGCTCCATTAAAATTACTTCCGGTTAGTCATACAGGATAGCAGCACAAGACCAAGCTTCTACCAGCTGAGGGTAAAACAAAGTCCCCCAAATAAACAAATTAAATTATGGGCTAAGATGAATGAGGGAAGAGTGGGAGTGACAGATAGAGAAGGAGAAAGACCCCAAAAATGCAGGAGGAACTCTGTACAGAAGAAAATGGTGGTATGGCAGCATTATTCAGGGGTTTAGCAGAAATGACCAAGGAATTTGCAAACTTGACAAACTTCATGGACTCTGCAAGCAACAAATGAAAAATGACCTCCTTTGTTTCAAAGAAGAATTCAAAGCAGACCTCAGGCAGGAATTCATCAACCACAACTTAGTGGCTAACAAGTCAAAGGTAGCATGATATTACAATAAGAAATGCTTTATTTCTGTTTTTTTGCTTATCTTATCTCAGTCAAGATTTAACACTAAAGCTAACTAAAGTAATAATCTCAAAGATTTTCATTGAAATAAATGTCTGTTAAGTCACTATCTATCGCCAAATGAGGTAACACAATGGTAACTGAGCCTGTGGCCCACTGATGAAAGCCCTTGCATTTGCAGTATTACGAACCGGGTGTCTGTGGCAACTTTCCCAGAAAAAATCACAAGTGGTGCACAGTTAGTGACGCGTTTTCCATCACCCAGCAGTGGTTGGTCCACCAGAGAGGGTAGGTGGAGCTAACGCAACAGACTCTCTTTCAACTCACCTGTGTGTGTGAAGCAGTGTACTGTTTTTCCCGGTCTCTGCTAGCGTTGGGAGTAAACGGTTACTATGGCTGAAAACAGTCAAAAAAGCAAAGGCCAACAGGTTCAGTATAATCTATGGTTGTTGATAAAGTGTCATTAAGCACAACACCAAACCTCTACCTGTTGATCAGCGTAAGTGTAAGCAGCATATGCTGACAACTTGCCCCTTGTCCTTTCTTGTATGTTTTCACAGGGAGGAAGAGGAAGTGGTTCAAAGTTGACGAAGCCATCAGGGTGCTGCAGAGCCACAAGCCTGTCCACGCAGAGTACCTACGCAGGCTCACCTGTAATCCCACCTGCGGTCCCGTGTGTAGCCCGACAAATGGCAACGCTCCGAGCTCCCAAGTGACGGACAACAACGCACCTCACTATGTTGTTTGCTCGACGCAGGGCTCAGATCTAAACAGATAGGACCGTCACCTGCAGCAAGTAGTTCTTCTACGAGGACACCAGGGTGGACACATCGTCTGAAAAAGACTTCTGCATTGATTACTAATGCAGTCTCTTAATATGTACAGTATGGACTTCCTTGAAGTTGATTTGAAACTTAATTGGAGTGGGCTTGAAGAGTGCCAAAATGTTTTCCAAGTGTATTTAAGATTTTATATGTATATTTTTTAACAACCATCACCAGCTAATAGAGCAGATGTGTCCCTGCGAAGCGTTCAGCTTTAGATGGATTTTCTCTCTGTGCCTTTTTAGTCTTACATGCTGAATATTTGACTAGCAGTGCACACAGTGTTTGGGTAGTTTCTTGGAGGCCGGTACCGGGAAGTGTTCGCTCTTAGAGGAAGTCATATCCCCACAGTGACTCCGTGTCCTTCTTCAGCTAGACGTTTTGAAGAGGAGTAGATACATGTGTATGAATATTTTATTACAATTCAGTTTTTTGACACTTTTTTGGGAGTAAAACTAATGTCACCTCAGCCTAAAGAGAGCTGAGGGCAATGTCTGCTTTGATGCAACAAGCATGAACAACATTACTCCTCCTGTAATTACCACCTTCCAAGTACACACAGTACCATCTCTAATCACTAGTAACAGTGTAACACTGTAATAAAGATTAGGCAAATAAGCAGCTGC
This sequence comes from Oplegnathus fasciatus, assembly GCA_003416845.1. NCBI lineage: Eukaryota > Metazoa > Chordata > Actinopteri > Centrarchiformes > Oplegnathidae > Oplegnathus > Oplegnathus fasciatus. The sequence continues at coordinate 407,135 of NTHP01000227.1, read as the reverse complement.
CACCCTGAAATGGAGACTTGAATAGTCCTTCCTCAAACAGCCTTTTATTTGTACATAGATTTAATGTTGTCCAGCTGACTGTTAAATTGAACAAATTACAGTGTATTGGCACAGTTAGATAAATATCAGCCTTTGTATAGTAGAACAAAACTGCTATCAGCATAATCAAACCTTGCAAATGTGCCAAAGAAAAGCTGTATTCAACACTACAAACACTGCATAATACAAGAAATAACACATATCTTCTGAAGAAACTATTATTATGAAGTGCGTTTGACAAATGTGAAGTCCTGTTAATGTCTGAGAACATGATAAGGAGGCTTTGGTTTTAGAGGAGAATGTGTTTTAGTGCCTTCACAAACACAAGAATAAATTGTGTTTAGTTTCTAGACACTGTGCACCTAACAGCACTGACTGGAAGTAGTACAATCTGCCTTTTACACACACTGTCGAAACCAGCCCCTTTTATTTCTCAGCTGTAGATTTGAACAACAGGATGTTGAAGGTGGAATTGTTACAATTGAATGTACAGTATGTAGTAAGCATTGACTGAATTTATTTATTTATGATTCATAGGGAAACTATGACAGGAAGTCATGGTCAGACTTTTTTTTGTCAACACCCCAGAAAGAGAGTGCAAATTATGGGATAAATTCAGATTATTGACTATCATTGTACTTGAGGAGCATGGGTAAGATAATTGATTAACCTTTTTTTTCCTATTTGTGCATGTGTGACTGGAATATTCTGCTGTGCACCATCATGCTGTATATAAAATCTTTAAATAAAAAAACGTTCATTGATCATCCCCACTGTTTTTAGTCCAGCAGAACATCACAGCACTTCTTATACTCTTGAATACAGCCAGGCTGTGTCCTGCCGAACCATCCCCTCTATGACCCGCCCATTCGCCGCCGCTGCCTGAGCCTGGTCAGGTGTTTGTTGTACAGCGACGTAAACTTTGCATTTGGAGAACTGGTTGGATTTTGTGTGTGGACAAACACAGTCGAGGCCATGCTCAGACGGATACTTCAAATGGTAAGCCTGTAGCGCAACACAGTCAACCGTGTCGCTTTTGTTGGGTTAAACCGAGTGCTTTTCCTTGAGAGACACAGGCCTATCCTTGTCTGTTTTCATGGTGGGGACGCACGTTTTAAAACACAGCGTATTGCGGGTGGGCGGGGTTTTATTTTTAGCCAACGGGAGTTCCTCGATTGAGAAAAAAAAACCGCCACCCGGTTAGATCGCAGTAGTCATATCAAGCGCTCCCTGTGTGGGGTTGACACAGCTAGCCTTTAAATGCTAACATGGCTCGACTGATGGATGCTACTCTTGACAGGGATGTACCAAGCTAGTACCTGTCTATATAATGCTAGTAAACTAATTAGCTAACGTGTCCACCTTGCCAGCGTTAGCCGAGTGAGGAATAGCTAAGCTAGCTAACGTGCTCGGTCACAGAATCATATTATTTCCATGGTTTCCGTTAGCTAGCTATGTTATAGCGATAGGTTAATTCATCGTCCACTCATCACATGCTAACGCTGACGTTAGCCACAGAGTCACTTTTGGGAAGTCCCGAGTCAGCTAGCTAACCGCAACATGGAAAAAAAACCCTGGGTTTTAATTAATTTAGTTTATACTAATGTTAACGGTGACATGGTTGTTTGGATAAATTACCAGCTTGTCACTAAAGGTACAAGTAGGAGTAACAGAGGTTAGCTACTTAGCTAGCTCTCTCCTTAGAACTACATTTACCATAATGCATTGCTACCCTTAACTGCATCATTGTGTACACTTTGAAGTCCCGGCCCTGTAACCAGGAAAATCCACCTTTAAACACTGCATTGAGGTCAGGGACTGTCAGACCGGGACCTCCAAGGGATTTTATTGCAAACGTTTAGGAAGCCAAACGAAATTAAACTATTTTCTGTTACGAATTACTGTTTTGTTCCGTTACCTCTCCACATAAACCTACACTGTGCAGGAGCATGTTAATTATTCAAACCGACTGACATTATCACGGGCTCATAGGAAACAGCCTGATTAAAGAAGTTCCATTGTCTAATACACATCTGTCCTCCATATGAAAAGGTTTGGGAACCACTGACTTGGTTTATAATACGGTCTGATAGTTTATGGGCACAAACACTCCTCAGACTGTAGACCACATTGCCAAGACAATGATTACAATGCATTTTATGACTATCATGTCAGATCTACTCTATCACCTTTGATCAAAATGTGAGATTTAGGTCTGCAACTAATGATTATTTTCATTATCGATTAATCTGTCGATCATTTTCTCGGTTAATCGATTAGTTGTTTGGTCCATAAAATGTCAGAAAATGGTGAAAAATATTGATCACTGTTTCCCAAAGCCATCCTCAAATGTCTTGTTTTGTCCACAACCCAAAGATATTCAGTTTACTGTCAAAGAGGACGAAAGAAGAAACCAGAAAATATTCACATTTGAGGGGCCGAAATCAGAGAGTTTGGACACTATTTCTGAAAAAAAAAAAGGACTCAAAATGATTAATCGATTATTAAAATAGTAGGCGATTAATGTGATAATTGACAACTAATCGATTAATCGACTAATTGTTGCAGCTCTAGTGAGATTTCATCACGTTTTTAAATGGTTTGACAGTGTAGTAGGTAGACAAAGATCATGTTGTCAATCTATTTTAAGACAGTACAATAAGTTCTTATCATTATTAATCTTTATTTACACACAGGACCTTTTGTTGAATTAATTCTAGTAAAGAATTTTCTTATTTTACTTTTATTGTGGTTATTATTATTGGTAAAGTCAGTGTAGTGCTGTTTTATGCCTGCAGTTTGTGTGAGTTGGGTCAAAGGTTGTTCCATGATGCAAACACTTAACCTGCCTTTAAAGTGGTGTTTGTCAGTCCGCCGATAAGCTCTGAGATGACTCTGTTCAAAGTGCTCAAAAGTCCCCCTCTCAACAGACACACACACACACACACACACACACATATTCATCTGATTCATTCATGCAGACTATCACCAGCCCAAACAAACCTTTTTTGTGAATGGACCAGCAGTGGCACATCCACTTCATGCGTGTGTGCTTTAGGCCAGTGGACTGAGCTGATCTGAAGTGACCCTATTCCAGTCTACTTCCAAGCTGTGTAGAGTTTATTTTTGTTTCATCAGTCTAGCACCTTCTCCCCTGCAACAATCTAAATTACAAGGGGTGTTGTTTAATGTAACCTGACCAATTGCCTATCACCCGACCACATAATATTTGCGGTAATGATAAAGACTTTAAGCCAACAGCAGCATATTCATTTTTAAAAGTAACATCATGTTAAATAATCACAAAGTAGAACTGAAACGGAGAGCACACAGTTATCTGGAAGGTCCAATGGCTGGACAGTCAATTTCCTTGCAAGAACTGTATCATGAAAATAAAAGTAACTTTGCAAACATGTACGCAACAAGGTTATTTTAAAAATAACAGGGGAGGGAAGTCAGATCAAGGATACAAGAACAACATTTCGAAGGCAGTGAATATCCTTATCATAAGGTCAGTCATAAAAAATGGGAAAAGATATGGCACGGCTATAAATCTCTACCAAGCAGGCTGTCCTCAAACACAGGGTATCTGTGGGAGGAACACATGACTGAGGTAGTGAGGAAGACCAGAGGCCTGTGGACACATTGATGGGAGACACTGCACATACTTTTGCCTGGGTGCTTCACCAGTCGCAGCTTTGTGGCTGTTGGAAAAAAACTTGTGTGACATCTGGGCTGCTGTTTTCCAGGAGTCGCGGGAGACTCTGAAACAAAGTGAAAGAAGGTTCTATGGTCTGATGAGATCTAAGTGGATCATTTAGCCACACCATCCCTTCCATAAAGCATGGTGGTAGCAGCATCATGCGGCGGGGATGTTACTCTGCAGGAGGCACCAAAAGGGGTTGTGAAAGTAGAGGGAAAAATTAACATGGAAAATTGTCCAGACCTCAATCCAATGGAGAATTTGTGTTTGGACTTGAAAACTGCTGCTCACTCATGATCTCCATGCAGCATGACAAAGCTGTAGCAGATGTGGAAAAGTTGACCCGTTTCAAGAAGCTGACAAAGACATGTCCACATACACTGAAGGCCCTAATCGTCGCCAAAGGTGCCAGTGTATTTTTCTGTCACTCAGTGTCAGTAAAGCTTAATTACATTCACCGTGATTCAAAGTCACAAAACAGTGAAACCTGGAAAAACTCCAAGGGGATGAATACTTTTTAAAACACATTATACAGCAGCTGGAGGAACTGGTGTCACTACATACTGCAGTGTTGTTATTTCATGATACAGCTGTCTTACGGCAACATGCTTTAAAAAGGAGAATACAACAACATCCCAGGGTAGAGCTAATCATTCACATAAAATTAGTTTAAGTCACGCCCAGCATAGTTGTTTTTGAGATGTGTGAGCCAGGACTCTGACGAAGGCCTGGGCCTCTTTTCTGGGAAGCCTCACTGTTCTTACCTAAAATGAATTATTGTTCACTTGAACCAGCGTTTACCAAGATGCAAACATTGCAAACAGTACAAGTAAAGAGCACGAGCATCAAAGTCAGAGGTGTATATGTAATGTGTGTCCAGTGTCTCTGAAATATGGTGTGTTAATTTATTGGAGAAAACTGAAAAGAGTGATTCAAATCTGTAAAAAAAA
>NTHP01000227.1:317469-402432 GCA_003416845.1 Oplegnathus fasciatus | reverse complement strand
AAAAAAAAAAAAGGATAAAACCGTTATTTAACTGCCTCTCACAGGCGATTTAAGTTATTAAACAAATGTGTACAGAGTGCTGTTATACATTCAGACTAATCAAGTCTATTTCCTCCTCTTCAGACTCCTGGGAAGGGAGGCTCCCAGAACGCTGAGTCAGAGCAGCCCAGCACAGACCTTAACCATGATCAGACGTCTGAGGTAATGTGGGCGCTTGATTTTTCTCAATTGCTAACTTGTAGCCTCTTTCTGAAGCTGTCTGATTAAGTTATTGTCACGCGGTCGATTCTGATGGTGTGTTTCTGTTGTTCAGGGCTTCATCTGTCCTCAGTGCATGAAGTCTCACAACTCTGCAGAGGAGCTCTTCAAGCACTACGAGTTGTTCCACGATACTGGAGACCTGCCCGCTCATGTGGCCCCCACTCGGTGAGATATTAATGTTGCATTGATCATGACAAACAGTGCGATCTCACGGTGCACTTGACAGAATTTTGCTTTTTGTATTTTTGTGAACGCACTCTTTCCTCTTTTTAGGGAAGACCTCACAATGCTGCGGCAAGAGGTCCAGGACCTGCACGCTTCTCTCAAGGTATAGTCGAGTTTCTCAAGGTGTGTAAACGGTTGGTTCTTAAAAAGACTTGATTGTGTGTTTTCGCCTGATTAGGAGGAACGGTGGTTCTCTGGAGAGCTCAAGAAGGAGTTAGACAAAGTCCAAGGACACCTGAAGCAAGTAATTCCTTCAAGATATTTAATATGTATTATAATAAAATGTCGGCTTTCTGAATATAAAACTGCTTAATAAAACATGATGGTAATGCTTACTCTTACTGTACATGTTTATCTCTTTCCCGCGATTCCACAGAACGACGGACAGACGGGCTCAGAGGACTCAGGTAAGGAACATTATATTTAAACTCCCTGTGCAAAAGACACCAAACATAAATCACTAATATGTGGTGCCCTTTTCTCAGTCCTTGAAAGGAAGTTGAATGAAGCAGAGACAGAAAAGTTCAACATCAAGCAGATGAAAGACCTGTTTGAGCAGAAGGCTGCCCAGCTGGCCACGGAGATAGTAGGTTAGTGTGGGGTACAGGAAAACTGGGAGGCCTGTGTCTGTGGGTCTGCTCCATTTAACAACACTGAAGTACTCTTTTACTACTGTTAAGCTCAATCCATCCATCGTATTTTATCTTGCATCCATTCTTCAACATTTGCTTTGACAGCCTAAAGGCGTAGATTATGCATTTTTACACTGATCATGTTTTCCTCAAATCAGTTTGATGATGTGCACAAGTGAGCTTTTAAAAAAAACAACAACTAAATCCTGAAAACTGAATCCAACAGATTTAAAGTCCCGTTACGATGAGGAGAAGAGCCTAAGGGAGGCTGCTGACCAGAGGCTGGCCAAACTGACCGAACAGCTACAGAAAGAGAAGCAGGAGAGCGAGAGGCTCCAAACAGAACTGGTACAACACACACTCGGTTTCCGTTGGTATTGATTCTCCTCTCACCAGGCTTGAGACACACTTTGTATAGACTTTTCTTTCGTGAATGTTGCACTTTGGAGTTTGAAAGAATAACGTTGAATCGACACCATGAAATCCTTTTGGCTCTGAGCTGTTTGGTGGAAGAATCAAAGCAGATTGTACCCAGACAGTTCCTTCACCGTTGTTATAGAAACGAGAAACAGAACTTCATCCAAAGAATTTATATCCAAAGAGCTACTTTAAGTTAGAGTTGTGTGGTTGCACTGCTATGTTATCTGTCCTTAAATGTTTCTGTTCAGAGTTTGGTGCCAGAGCTTCAAGAAGAGGCAGCAGCTTCTGTTGATGATGATGATGATGATTGTTGCCATTGCTCAAATATTAAACATCAGTTCAGCTGTTACTAAGGACATCTAGTTTTTATTTATCTTAATTCCAAATAGCCTGTTGTCCGCACTGTCTGCCACCCAGTCCTCATGTGCCTCTGTTCTGCCCCCTAGCTGCAGCGACCGGGAGTGGAGGACGTGGAGGTACTGCAGAAGGAGCTGGTGCAGGTCCAGACACTGATGGACAGTATGACCCGTGAGAGCGAGGAGGAGTCTGAACGCCTCAAAAACCACTACGAGCAGCTGCAGGCTGATTACACTACCTCAGAGGTGAGGTGACAAAACACTTAACGTCTAGAGGGTCAAATGTAGTTGAGCTGATTCTCACTTCAGCTTTTTCCCGACGTGTTGCAACATAAGCTGCCACTCCTCCACCCTAAACGGCTCTTCAAAAGTAGCTATGAAATAACTTATGAAACAGTTTTGATGGCTTTGTGCCTAATTCCCACTAATGAATGCTTGGTGAATAATTCAGCCTTATTTCCTGAATTTTTGATCCCAGAAGGAGAGGAAGCATTTATAGGGTTCTGTCTCCTTCTGCACGTCTCTGCAAACGACCTCAAAAGATTTTTCATATTTTTACACAGCCACATTAAGAAGCCACATTCTGAATATACAATGGAAACCACTTATAGTGATCACAGTTACAGTGATCAACTGCTCATATGGATCAAAAAGCTTGGGACAGAATCATTCCTGTACAAATGCTGTTTAAATAATTAGCTTATAGTAATCAAGTAGTCCGCTTACAGTGTTCATTTCGGGTCTTTTGATACATGACAACATATGGAAAACATTTTTAAAACTACGGTAATTCTATATTTTTTACTTTACTCCCATGATACTTTGCTCGCGGTAACCCGTCTGCTTCCAGCTGGCTACCTGAGGCTGGTGCGGCGTGCACATTGAAATGATGACGTAAAAAAGTCATTTTCTCTCAATGAAAAATGTAGTGTCCTCAAAGCTTATGACAAACTGCCAAAAACAAGCAGACAAGATGCAGCAGCGAAACGTGTGTTCCTCAGGCTACATTGTGTCGTCTACTCAAACAACGAGAAACAGTCACGGCTGCTAGTGATGGAGACAGAAAACGAATGTGCACGGGGAAAGCACCTGTGGTTGAAGCCGCTCTCTTCAAGTGGATTGATAATGCCCGGTCATGTAATGCCCCCTTGAGCAGGCCCTTGGTGACGGAAAAGGCAGTGAGAATTATAAGAAAATAGGGAAGCTGTCCGTTTTATTACTTTATATTCATGTAATAAATATTCAGATGTCAATTAGATGGTCATCTGCATGAGAAATAAAGAAAAAGAAAAATTCAGTCATAATAATCATCATTTGACCCGGACAGACGTGATCATTATAAGAGCTTTCCACTGTATTTGAAAACTGGCTGGTTTTTGATTATGCAATCAGGATTATGATTAACAAGTGGCTTTGTCACAGTCTGCAAGTCGTCTGAAACAGTCATTGTAATTCATTGAGATTTAAGTTCCACAGTGTGAACATGTGGGAGTCGTTGCGGTCAGCAGTCAGTCTCCAGGTCGGCCAGCAAAATGTCAACATTTCATCTAAAATATAAGGCAACAGTTAACATTACGCTCGAGTTCATTCATCGTCTGCCACTGCAACAGTACATAGCAAAAAGCAAACGAGACCCTCTTTTGTGTAAAATATTCTGCTTAATGCTGCTTGTCTCAATAAAGTGCGGTAAATTTGTGATAAACTGGATTATGTATTCTCTCATCCTCAGCAGCATCTCGCTCTGTGTTACAAATTGGCCTTTTGCTGTTGTATCGTGACTTACCTTTGTCTGTGTCTCTCTTTCCCTCCCCCCTTTTCTTCTGCTCCTCACATACTGTATCCCTCTCCAACACTCACTCTTTCTTCAAAGATTCGTAAACTGGAGGTAAAACATGTTGTTTCAAGTTGGCCCCAAAGTTGGTTTCATCTTTTTGAGTTTCTCTAAGTTTGAAAAGTTTTTCAGAAAGTCATTTTATTTTTTTAAGCAGTGTGTCACCTCTTCATATTTTTGTTGGGTTTTTGTGCAACTGACACCTGGTTGTTCCTACTCCATGTTGGGTTTGTTTTCTCCTTTTTGTGTCAGTCCTTCACAGTGATGCTTTGAATGTCCACTAAACGGCTTTCAGAGAGAGTGTAACGTGTCTGTCTATCACATTGCAGATGACCATATCCCAACTAAAAGCAGAGCTGGAGAAAGGTCCACAGGAAGCAGCCGTCTATACACAACAGATCCACCAGCTGCAGAGCAATCTGAATAATTTGCAGCAGCAAAGCCAGGTAACACACACACACACACCACCAGAACTGAACAACTACAGTTATTATAGTCATGTGACAGTTTTGTCATTCTGAGCAGATTACTGCAGGCACAAACATGTCTGCTACCTCCTCTGCCACACATTATACAGCATAAGATTGTGTAGGATTTACTTTTACTGCAGTAATGTTAACAAACCGTGCCAGCTGCCCCTCAAGTACAGAGCACGCCATCTGAGTTTCTGTAAACCTTCCTCTGTTGCTCGGCATCAGGCCCTATCACAATGCCCTACTGTCACTAGCCTTCTTTGGCAACCCAGACATGTTGATAAAAAATCACACGGAGCTCTATAATTAAACCAGCAGGGGGGGATCTCTGCCATGCCAGCTCTCTCACATGGGGTGAAATACAATCACAGGTAACTGTACTGGTGCAACTGGGGAATAGGGGCACAGGATTCCTGCCAGAGATTCAATCCTCCCACATCAGGCACGTCAATGCCTTCACAGCCAAGTAGGTTTCCGGGTAAGAGGGGGATTACAGAGCTGGATCTCCGGTGTGATGCCCCCTCCCCACGATTCCCCCTCGCAACAGGATACCCTGAGACCTGATACAGAGACTTATCTCCTGAGAATAGAGACAAAAGTGATGGAGCAGACAGTGAGACCCAGAGGATCAGGACTAAGAACAGACAGGTGAACAACAACAGGGGTTTCATTGGTCTGTAACTCCAGGATTAGAGAGGAGAGACCCAGCAGGGGAGCTGTGACAATGACACAAGAGAAGGACAGCAACAAGGCCGTGAGAAGGAGAGGGATGAACCAAAGAGGAGGGGAAAAAAACAGAAAGCGTCTAGAGAGGGTTGTTAATGTTGGCCAGCTGCTGCGGTGGCCTGCAGAGCTTTATTGAACGTCTGTGAAGTCCAGGTGCCCTGTCAAACTCCCTAGTTAGCAGCACGCTCCTCTATTAACAACATTTTGTTCTTTATCACCCTGTTGCCAAGTTTACTGCCAGAGCTTAAACCAGAGCAAGTGCCTCCAAGTCCTTTGTCGTAAACCTTCGCTAGAAATGCCATACCTCCCTTTACTCATGACTCTTGACAGCCGACTGTTCTTTTCCATAGCTTATACCACATGAGGCGTGGGTGTTTGTGCCTTGTTGCAGCTCTTATCACGTCAACTGTTTTAATTTAGGAAAGACAAATGGTTCATGTTACAGTGTGTAATTAATGACTCAAACTATCCCTGATTAACCCTTCAAATCTTAATCCTTTTTCATGAGATCCTGCTCCCTCAAGAAATGTCAGAAAACAATGATTTTACCCGCTATCCATAATCCCCCATAATTCCCAAACATTTTGCAACCAGTGCTCATCTGCCTCATGTTGTCCTCTCATCTTCTCACAGAGCCTGTCTGAAAAGCTTGCACGCAAGGAGAAAGAGTATCAGGAACTGGAGGAGCGCCTGGGAGCTGAGAAGTCTACCAAGAAGGGAGTTCAAGACAGCCTGAGGGAGAGGGAGCTAGAGGTTCAAGAGCTTCAGGCTCGGGCCACAGGGGCTGAGGCCTCCCTGCAGAAGGCCCAGACGGAGCTTGGAGAGAGGGCTGAAGAGGTGGCGAAGTTGAAGAGTGAGATCTCGGAGCTGGAGGTGAAGCACGCAGAGCTGAAGGTTGAGAGGAAACAGTTGGAACAACAAAGGGAAGAAAAAGAGAGCCATGGTGCTCAGCAGCAGACTGAGATCAGTCAGGTGAGTGGGGTGCACAAAGGTCACACACACACAACTGCTTGATATACAAATGGATGATAAAAGAAAAAAACAACATTTATGCATTAGTAAGGTATTGAGTCATCAGGAGCCTTCAGAACAGCTTCAGTGCGTCTGTAATAGACTCTCTGGAACTGAATTAGAGGGATAAACACCATTCCTCCAAAACATATTCCCTCATTTGATGCAACGCAACACTTTGCTGCCCCAAAAGCTCCCACAGGTGTTCATTTGGCTTTAAGGTCATAGCATATAATTCATGTCATTTACATAACCATCAAACTATTCAGGGGCCCCTCGAGCCCCATGGAGCGGGGTGTTGTCATTCTGGAAGAGGACACTTTTACATTGTTGTAGCTTCTCCCGCACACTTGGCTGCACTTACTGTACTGACAAGAAGATATGGCCTTTGTCTGCTCAGTACATTTCGAAGCACAGTAGTGAGTGACGCATATAACACCTTTCCAGATAGATTTTTGGAATGTATATCATGTAATGCATTTATCACTATAATTACTTTATTTTCTTATGGTATGAATATTTATTGAGGAAAGGAATCAAAATGTACGAATTCTGAAATTTTGAAACGTGAAGTTAAGATTTCCTCCATTTTGTAAGTTATGACTAAAAAAGCGGTCGATATATTAAAGGGGCCCATTGTGGAATCAGGAATTGGGTCATTTAAAGTTTAGTTTATTGAACTATGACCACAGCATGATTCATGCTACATGACACTGTGCACAGATCACTCATGAAAGAATATGCCTACAGAACACAATGGCAGAGGCTCATGCAAACCTGTTTTTGCATAAAATCAGTTCAGGCCAAAGCAGAAGAAAATTCTACAAGAATGGAAGTGACGAAGAAAGAAATTGCTAATAATTGATTTTTGCAGTAATGTGTTGAAAAAGTCGAAGAGGAATCCAGAGATCCACTTTCCTCATCCAAGAATCTACTGTATTTCTGGCTATTAACTTTGTGATCTTGTGTTCTCCGTCTTAATCATCACCCCTCTTTCTGCGCTCTTCCTAGCTGCACGCCAAACTGCTTGAGGCGGAGAGGCAGCTGGGCGAGGTGCAAGGTCGTCTTAAAGAACAGAGGCAGCTGTCTGGGGAGAAACTAAAAGACCGTGAGCAGCAAGCAGCCGACCTGCAGCTCAAACTGTCCCGTGCAGAAGAACAGGTAGGCATCAGATGAAACTTTAAGGATTGCTACAGGGATTAACTGAAGTAGTGTAATAGAACAGACAGAACATTTGTATATAAATTTGTCTGATGTTTAAGTCTGCATCTTAAGATAATGTATATTGTAAGATATGCAAGTGAAGTTTAGGTTAGATGTATTTATTAGACTAAAACAGAGAAGCAGAGTGATTAAAACAACAAGGGAATCAATGATCTGTGCAGATGAGATAAAAAAAAACAAGAGATAATAAAAGATCTCAGACAGAGATTTATGAAACTGTTGTAGAGTGATAGTACAGAAACAGTAAGATGCACAAAATGAGGATGAAATTAACAATGCATTTAGATTTATGGTAAAAAAAACAACAAAACAAATAGAGGAAAAAGAATGAAAGTGCTTCTGTGTTTTGTAGTTGAAGGAGAGTGCCAGTAAGAATACAGACGTGCAGCACCAGCTGGAGAAAGCCAAGCAGCAGCACCAGGAGCTGCAGGCGCTGCAGCAAAACACCAACGGCAAACTCCGTGAGGCACAGGTACTGTTCACAAGAAAAAAACCTCTGGTAACAATATGTGAGAGCATAAATCCAAAAGAGGCTGTGCTGTACAGTGAGCTTTAAAATAACCAAGAGTTTCTACTTGGAATAATATGTGATATAATCATATACAAAGTTAACTGATCTCAGAGGAGAGTTGCAAGAATGCCAGTTGATAATACTGTGATGACAGTTTCATCATTAAATGGATTGCGCTCGCTCGCTTGTGGTGCTGTCCTCCATCAAATGTAGTTAATTATGTTACACAAAGTTTTTGATTCACAATGGTACAGGCCAGGAAGCGCCACTTATTGCACTCAAATGTTATTTTACTGTAACAACCGTAGTCGCCACATGGGAATGTTGCCTTATATATTGGTATGAGTAGGAAATTTCAGTAATTGGATCATTATTTAAAGCGCCTGTGTGTAGACGCTTTATAAGATCGTAGCATATTTTACATTATCCTCGTGGCATAATATTTTGTCCCTTCACAAACAAAAACTGGTGTGGTATGCCTGTGAGAAAATTAGTGTGGTCTACAGTACGTCTTAATATAAACCTCACGCACAAAATAAAAGTCCAACATGAAATAAATAGATAAGCGTACCTGCCAAAATACCTAATGTAACCTTTGTGCTATGCTGGCTTGCCTTCATGCTGTAGAATGACCTGGAGCAGGTGCTGCGTCAGATCGGAGACAAGGACCAGAAGATCCAGAATCTGGAGGCTCTGCTGCAGAAGAGCAAGGACATTGTGAGCCAGCTGGAAGCAGAGAGAGAGGACTTGTGTGCCAAGATCCAGGCCGGGGAGGGGGAGACGGCTGTGCTCAACCAGCTAAAAGAGAAAAACCATGCACTACAAGAACAGGTGGGGGCACACACACACACACACACACACACACACACACACACACACACACACACACACACTCTCTCAAAGGTCCACTTCCATGTTCCAGTCACTTCTCTGTAGTGCAAAAGTGATGTAAATGTATTGTCACAACTAAAACCTGCAGTGTAGATTACAAGTCAGCATGAATAGAAAGACCAGTTTTATTTTACAATGATGACATAGACCTATTGGTAACCTTTTCTGTATATGTGGGTCTTAAAGGTCTCACAGCTGACAGACAAGTTGAAGAACCAATCGGAGAGCAACAAGCAAGCCCAGGATAACCTACATGAGCAGGTCCAAGAGCAGAAGACCCTGCTGCGTTCAGCCCAGGACCGTGCCCACACCCTGGAGACCTCAGTCACTGAACTCACCGCCCAGCTCGCGGACAGCAAGGAGAAAGTAGCCCAGCTGGATGCTCAGGTAAGCCTCTGTGTAATATATATTTAATAACATATAAAGGGAACATTGATATTGTTCTTCAGTTTGTATTGATAGACTCTAAAATCTTTTTGGAAGGACTGATCCAAAAACAACAAAACAAAACTTTTTTTTTATAATGAGAGTAACAGTTTCTTCTTCTTGTTTTTCTTCAGCTGAAGGCAAAGACAGAGATGTTGTTATCTGCAGAGGCAGCCAAGGCTGCACAGAAGGCTAACCTGGAGAACAACCTGGAGACAGCTCAGCATGCATTACAGGACAAACAGCAGGTCAGCGCCTCCTTTGTGGCTAAAACACCGCGAAGTGTCCCCTGTGATGTACCACATTTCTTTCCTTTGAAAATATCTGTCACTCCCTGACTTATATATATTGTTTTCTTCCTTTTCCCCCTCTCATCCTGCACCCTCTCCCACCGTCTTGTATAGGAGCTGAATAAAGTTCAGAAGAAGGTGGAGGAGCAGGCTCAAAGGCTCAAGGAGAGACAGGAGCAGTGCACACAGATGGAAACAAGTCTGAAGGAATGCAAAGATAAACTAATGGCCTCTGAACAGCGTATAGAGCAGCTGGAGGGGCTCAATAAGGTTTGTGTTGAGTCTTTATTGTGAGCACCTGATATTGGACTGTAAGGGTAATTTTAGGCCAAATATTTCCTGTCTCTAGTGCCCTCAGTATAAATGCGTCTTGTTTTTTATGAATTAATCTGGTGTTTTAATCTGACAGAAATTGGAGTCACAGGTTGGGGAGTTGCAGGCCACACGGGACCAGGTGCAGCAAGAAGTGCAGAAGCTGCAGAAGGAGGGGTCGGAGGTTAAACGGAAAGCGAAGGAGCTGCAGCGCTCACTGGAGACAGAGAAAGCAGGGTGAGATAAACTATACTGGTGCATTAGCTTTATTAACATGTAAGAAAGATTCGCAAGTGAGTAATAAATGCATGTAGTTGCCACTGTAACCAGCCCTCTGTAACTGTATTTTATTTATGGCACAACCATATGCTAGTATTTTTGTTTTATTTTTTTTGTTCCGCTGCATTTGAATGAATTACCCCTAATACAATAAATGGCTTTCCACTGTTAAGGGCTACAACACTACAAGAGGAATTGAAGAAAAAAGCAGCTGCTTTGAGTGACATTCAGCAGCAGCTGGAGCACAGTGAGCAGGAGAAAGCTGCTCTGAAGGTGAACCTGGACAAGGTGACCCAGGAGGGAAAGACTACGCACGCAGAGCTGGACAGGAAAGCTCAGAGCCTGGCAGGAGACTTACAAAAGGCCCAGCAGGAGAAAGAGGCTCAAAGGAAGGAGCTTGCCTCTATGCAGGGGAGCCTAGGAAAGGCTAATAAGGCACTGAAAGAGAGTCAGAGTCAACTGGACACAGAGAGGAAGAACCATAAGTCAGCCATAGAGGAGAAGGTAGGTTCAATAAGCTGCAGTCAAAAACAAAACCAGTTTAGACTACTTCAACATTATTTACTTGCGAGACGAACAAATAGCCACCTAATCACAACACCGGACACTGACAACATTAATCTGTCTTAATCCTCAGGAAAAGTCCAATGAAAAGGCCAGACAGGAGCTTCTTAAGAATAACGAGGCCATCACCAAGGCAATGAAAGAATCTAAAGAGCAGTTGGAGCAGATGAGAGAGGTGAGCTTCTGAAAAAAATGGAAGATCAAGCATTATCGCTTTGAATGTAACACCTAAAGACCTGTTGTGTGTCTACACACGTCAGGTGGAGAAGAAGTTGAAAGTGCAGCTGAGCACAACGGAGCAGCAGCACTCGAAGTCTCAGGAGGCGCTGAAGGAAAAAGAGAACCAGTTGGAGAAGCTGCGGGCACAACTGAAGACAGCCCAGGGGTCCTTTGAGGAGGAGATGAAGAAACTGAAGGGCCACGTGGCAGAGTTAAAGGAAGTTAATGTCAAGAAGGCAAGTAGCATTTTTAAATACAAATACAGACATGCAGAGCTGCACTTATACTGTGAGAGGATTGAGATTAACTGTTTTTTTCCACAGGGTTGTTGTGAAGTAATCTGTACAATGGCAGTTTCAATCTTATGTCCCAAAGTGTGTATGTGTGTGTTTCTGAATGTGTATATTTGACTTTTATCTCCAGGCAGAAGAGGAGACTAAGCTGAAGGCCCAGGTGTCGGGGCTCGGCCAGGAGCTGGCCTCCGAGCGGAGTCGGACGACAGAGCTGCAGAAGGCCTCCGAGAAAAGCCAGGAAAGCCTCACTAAGCTTCAGTCTGACTTCTACGGCAAGGAGTCTGAGGTCTCTGCCCTGCGTCAAGACCTGAAGGTAGGTTTACGCAGGAAGGGCTGGAGGAGCAGAGACCGATAATGACTTAATTTAAGAAGGTCATGTTAAATGTTGAATTCACAGAGAGGTTGTGATGCTGCATCACTTTTAACTAATTCTCAGAGATTGATTTTTCTTTTGACCCTCCTCGGTGAGTGTCTTGTGACCTTTCTCTGACTGTAGGTGTCAGAGGAGAAGCTGAACCTGGCTCAGGAGGAGCTGGCTGCTAACCGAACCCATCAGACAGGTTTGGAGGCTCAGATCCAGGAACTGCAGTCGGGCCGGGTCTCGTTGGAGCAGGAGATGGCGAAACGGGACCAGAAGCTCCAACAGCAAGATCAGACCCTGAAGGAAGTACAGAAGCAACAGGTCAGACAAACAGATTAACCCTCACACATACTTAAGACTTTAACTTGATGTGATTAAGGTCATATATTGTAATTTGTGCTCCCTCACCCAGGGTCAAGCAAAGGAGGAACTGGAGAAGGAGAGGAGTAAAGTGGAGGAGCTGAACAAAGCCAAGAGTGTGCTGGAAAAGAATAACACCAGACTGACTTCGGAATTAAAAGCACTAACGGAGAAGAGCGAGAAGGTCAGTCGCTTTTCACTGGAAGCAACAACTAACAATGTCTTTCTTTTAGTAGTAGTGTCACAGCTGGGCTAATAACCGCCATTTTATGTGCCGTACTGGCTGACATGACCTGCTTCCCATGCTTGTGTCTTATGTAAACAGCTTAACTCAGAGAAACTGCAGGTCATCAGGGCCACATTCTTCAAAGTTCGAACTTCTAAGCTTGTGTGGAGAATTTGACGTGAGCATGGATTTTTCAGTTCTTCAAAGCTGTCAAAGCCATCTCTAACTTCTCGAGCTCAAACCTGCTCGAGCCTTTTTAAAGTTTAACCCCCATCTTTGATCTCATTTTCAGAAATCCTTAGAGACACTATAAGTTCCTTTTAACAACCAAAACACTGCACATTCAGCTGCATATTTGTTGCTTTTCAGGAGCTGGGTGGGTTGCGGGAAGCCAAACAGCTGTTGATCCAGCAGAAACTGGAGCTGCAGGGTCAGGTGGAGGCAGCGCAGAGCACGCTGGAGAAGGAGCAGAAAGAGCACCAGGCCACCAGGGACGGCAGGAGCCAGAGAGAGGAGCAGCTCCTTGCCCAAACCAAGAATGTCCAGGATCAGTTGGTAGGCTCACTTATTAAATCCCACTAAATTAGTGTATTAAATGTCATTCACTCCCCTTTTTGTGACGTGATCGATGCTTCCTCCCAAAGTTGGCAGAGAAGCGAGCCAGAGAGGAGCAGGTGAAGCGTGGGGAGGAGGCGGAAGCTAAGCTGGGCGTGCAGGTGACAGCTCTGAATGAAAACGTGGCCACGCTGAAGAGAGAGTGGCAGGGCAGCCAACGCCGAGTCGGTGAACTGGAGAAGCAGACGGATGAGCTGAGAGGAGAGATCGCTGTGCTGGAGGCCACTGTCCAGAACAACCAGGATGAGCGACGGGCTCTTTTGGAAAGGTGAGCTGATGTTGTTTTAACAGCATGTCATCCTGCATGTAATGACTCTTTGTTTCAGCCTTTTAAAGGTTTTTTCATGTTCTTGAAGCTCACTCGAGTAGAAAGAGTAAACTAGCAAGCAGTAGCAGGAGTTGTTAAAGAGAGGAATGGCTTTAATCTTACTTTTGCAGCACTTGTGGCTGTATTTTTCTTATGTTTCCATTGTATCTAACCCAAAACTTTAAAACAAGAACTTGCCTTCATTTCCAAGACAAAAATAAATTGAGGCTGTGTGGAATCAATTTTGGTTAATACATTGATTAAAGTCGTCTTTATTATAAGACTGACTTGTCGTAATCAGTCACCCTGAGCTGCTGAACATTGCTTCAGGGAAGTTTTGCCTTGAAACTTCATTTCCTTGTGCATAACAGATGTTAATTAAAATTATCATGCGAAATTCATCATACATTAGGCCTATTATAAGCTGTTGCATGTGCCACCGCAGCCCTCTCACACAGGAAAAGGGAAAATTTAGAATGGCTAAGCAAGAAGCGTCCATTAGGACAGAAGTATGAACAGACACTGAATGTGAGTCAGCAGGTTCAAGTCGATATACGTCCCATTTCTATTTGCTTAAACAAATTCCTGCTGTGATCTTTCAAATGTATTCATTGTTGTGCACGGTTAACCGTTACTTATTATGTCTACAATACATTAATTAAAAAATAAATGCAATATTTGCAATACATGGGGCTGTATTTGCATGTGAGAGTATGTGACATCGCCCGCAGACATAAACTCATGGGGAAATACGCTGTGGTTTTAACAACTATCAGACAGTGGCGCTGCACTGAATACAGCTGCTTGTTGTAGTGTAAAAGGGAAAAGCACCTAATTTCCATGTGTGAGTGTCGGATAGCTGCTGACATGCCTCTGTACACGTAGCTGTCAGTCCTCAGAGTACAGATGTGTTGGTATTAACTCCTTTTTTGCACTCCCTTGTCTCAACTTTTAATACCACCCTTTATGAGTAACTCATGAAAACGTGCATTAACTAAGCACTGTCAAATGTCCGTGGATGTTTAAGTGAATGGGTGCAACGTGATGAGTCAAACTTGAATTGAAATGAGGCAAATACACCTGTTAACAATAGAGCGCTGTGGCAGCACAGGGATGTGGTAAATAAAAATGAATTAGCCAGCCAAGCAACGGCGGTTGGAAATTCTCCTGAGCCACTAATGAGTGTGTACACACGAGTCATCAGTGTCCCGTGCTTGTGTGTTTCAGGTGTGTAAAAGGCGAAGGTGAGATCGAGAAGCTGCAGGCCAAGGTGGTGGAGCTGAGGAGGAAGCTGGACGACACAACAGCAGCCATGCAGGAGCTCGGCAGAGAGAACCAGTCGCTCCAGGTCAGTCGTAAAACACTGGACGTCTTTGTCGGAGTTGCACAAGGAAAATAAAGTTCAATGCTCTTGAGTGTGACTCCTGCTGTTTGGTGCCTTTAGATCAAGCAGTCACAGTCTCTGACCAGGAAGTGGGCCGAGGATCACGAAGTGCAGAATTGCATGGCCTGTGGAAAAGGCTTCTCTGTCACTGTCCGGAAGGTAAGAACAAAGTTCTCTTAAGGATTGATGCTCACAGGCACCAGGACACACATTTAATTGTCTACCTTGTAACATGCACCATCTCTCTCCTCCACCACCAGCACCACTGCAGACATTGCGGAAACATTTTCTGCGCCGAGTGTTCATCGAGGAATGCCCTCACGCCGTCCTCTAAAAAGCCAGTACGGGTCTGTGAGACGTGCTTCGAGGAGCTGCAAGGCTGATTTCCCCCTTCTCATCCCTTTACCTCCCCCAAACGCCCCCCTTTCCCTCCCCTTTCCTACTCCAGCGGGCAGAAGAAGGCGTGTCTTTGTCATATTTTAATGTGCACTATAAAGGACAGACCCAGTGCAAAGACTCCCACCTGCATGTGACTTCTGGCTTCTGGTGTGGAGGGAAATAACTGAAGGGTTTTAAATGAAGAGACACCAGAGCCATGCGATCATGGGAATTTGGTGGGGTTGGTTGGGATTGTCTGTATCTGTTTTTGTGCCTTTGCTACTCCTGTGGACTGCCAGAAAGCGGAGACAGTGAGACCTAAACACCATCCATCTCTTTTAAGTTCACATTCACATCTCCATCGTTGTTTGGCGTCATTAGCAAATGCAAGGTGGTTGCTTTGTAAGTTGTAAAATGTGTGGCATCGGGAGGTGTAAGGTCAGCGTGACACTGTGAGAGTGACTGGGGAAGTCAATATTGTAAAAGTGACGTTGAAAATCACTGCTGCCCTACAAAGGTAAATGCAGGTAACTATTTTATCTAAAAGAAAGTGACATATTTTCTGTGTATAACTACATCAATCTGATCACCAACTAAGAGATTTTAATTCTGATTTTTTTTATAGAAAGAAAGTTAAAGTCAAGTAATCGGTAAATACAAAAATATTTTTGGATATTTTTTCAGTGTAGCGCACATACTGTATTTATGTGTAATGCAGATTTGACGTGATTATGAAGGTGTGTTGAAATAGTGTTTTTGAGGAACTTACTTAAAATTAGCTTTCAGGAAATCATTATTTGTGCTTGAACAGAATTACATGCTGTCAACAGTTCATTTGGCCCCATAACAAGGAGATCAGCTGAAGTTTTAATTTGACGTTTGTGGACAGGATGTCATAAAAATATACCAAGTAGAGATTTTAGACTTTCAAGAATGAGCGTTATGTTTTGTAAATTCACATTGGTGAAGAGCACTAAACTTTTTGTTGTACAGTATAACACAGCAAAAGTTAAGCACCTCCAGCTTGAGATTTCCAGGGTCAAACGTCATTTTTAGTGTTTAAATCTTCAGCTGTGAAAAGAAAAAGTGCCCTAAAGAAAACGGTTCATCAGTCGATTTAATGCACCAGCGATTTTCTGTACAGGACTTGAGATCAACCTCGTCGTCAAATCAGTTCCTGCGTGTTTCCTTTGTACGGCAGCGTGTTTGTTGAAATTAATGTATTCAGCCTATTTCATGACCAAAGAATGTCTGCAGCAGGAATACGGCCGAGATGAAAACCCTGAGTTTGTTTCATATTTCACTATTTTTCTAAGCGTCTCTTTTTGAAAGCTTTTGAGTTTTAAATCACAGGGTCCTACATTTTTATCATGAACTCAGCATGTGTGACGATCTGAGAGGCTTTTATGTACAGTCACTTGTTTTTCTTTGCTGTGCCACATTTCTCTTAGCGTGTTCATTTCTGCAAATCGTGGTGCTTTCTGCAGGCTGGTAACGCAGTCATTGAAGGTGCCTGCATGTTGATTTTTTACATTTTTTTTGTTTTCCTGCTGCTCATCTCCACAGCACTGACTACTGCTGGAGCTGTGTGTGTGTGTGTTTTTGTGTGTGTGTGTGTGCGTGCTCTGCTTTGAAGCAATAACTGTGGCTGTGTGTGACGTTGCTGTAACAGAGAGTGTGTTTTTAGTGTTTAGGCCTGCTGTGTGTTTGTCTGCTGAGATGCACTGTACGAGTGTTGGCTGCTCAGAACCTCAGTATCTTTCTGGCACGTTTGTTCGGGGATGTCGGTGCTGCTTTCAGGTGCAGTGGGTTGCTGTCGAGTCTCTGTGCAACCGGTCTGCAGCTGAGGACACTGTAAAAGTAAATTCCTGCTTTGTATAATTTATAATTGTTGATATTGGTAAGATCTTTTGTGCAATTGTCTAAAGACTGGAGCAGGCGAAAAACACTGTAAGCCAGGCGGCAATGCAAGCTGTTCTGGCATTTTGCAACAAGCAGCTTGTTTCAGGCTTTGGCTTACCAAATTAGCTCTTTATGCTCGTACGCTCATTTAAAAAAAAAAAAGAACGTCCATCTCAGTTGCAAGCTCTCAAGAACACCTGTCTCTTTTTGTGTTGCATTGGTTTTGTTATGTCTACCTCAGATTGGCACAGGAAAAGCACTATTTCTAAACCTTTAGAGATCACAAATATTGTGTCATTGCCTGCATTTGATCATGGATTTGTGATTTATCTATCAAACTGTACAGTCCCTTAAAACCTAGAGAGATGATTTGCACCTTATTGTATTCTGGGCTCGTCCATATGAGAGCCCAGCCACAAACGTAGGAACACCAACTTTATACAGGCTTCAGCATTTCTAGCCCCGATGTACTTAACTGCTCATTAATACTAAGGCTGTCATAATTATCTTTGTAAATGTTTGTAATGAAAGAGATAAAAGGAACTATATAACACTTGTGAACGTAGAACATGACAACAGTGAAAATGTGTGTGGACTCATCAGTGTCTTTACTCATTTTTACAAAATGGCACCACAGACGTGTACACACTGAATTGTGGCTTGCTTTGTGTTGCTGTCAGTTATCATGCATGATGACTTAACTGGCCTGTGGCTCACACATTTTTTTCCTCCATGTTTAGGGTCATCATTATTTGATGGTTGTGAAGGTGTGCCTTAGACCAACGTCTTGTACGTCACTGCTCACTGTCAGCAGTGACAACGCACCATGTATTACCACGGTCAGGTTGACCTCAGTTCGCCTGAAGGGACGAGAGAAATAATGTAATTTATGTTCACATGCACCAGTTGATTTTCTAATTCATCGTCATGACAAACCTAAATAAAACCTACAGTATGTTTCTATTTTCTTGTGTCTTATGTTTTTGTTTATAGACAAGAAGAATTACTCTTACAGCCATTTTATATCTTGATAAAGTTACCAAAACCTTATCTCTGGAGTAAAAACTGTTCTAATTTTGAGTTCCTCCAACAAGGAAGACCTTTTGGATTTGAGGTTCAAAGTTCATTCTTGACTTTGGAAACCTCAAAGTCCATTTAGTAGCTGTTCTGGAGCTTTCGATCACACAGTATCACACGATCTGGGTCAGCTGATGGAGTTTGCCCAGTTGTCATGGAATTGTAGATGTTTCCCTTTAAAGGACTTCAAGTCCATGTTGGCTTAAAAATTGAGACAAACTCCATCTGCTGATGAAGAACAAAGCTCAAAAAGGTGAATTTGTTTTGTCCTTGAATGTCACTGAATTTCATGTCTGAGTGCAGAAAGCGGATGAGAAGCTTTTAAAAAAGTAGATGAAATGATGTGTTAAAAAGGAAAAACACTTGAGAACAACTTTTACTACATAATCAGGTATTTATTGTACACTACTGCAGCAGCTGCCTTTAAGGGCAAACATTTAGTTTACAAAATGATCCTAATGCTAGTACAGTCATTTACAGGATGTCAGGAGACAGTGAAGTGCGCATTGACAGCAGAGACATTTCGGGCGGCTTCTAGTGCTGTTGGATGGCTCATATCTGTGAAGACTCCAGCCACAGTGAGGAGCTCTTGACTCGCGGCTGCTGAGAGTCCAGCTTCAGCAGCGCCGTCACAGCGCCCTCTATCTTTGACATCCACACTCTCTGGAAAAAGTCGCACATGAAGGTGTTCAGACAGAGAAATATCACAAAGTTTACTCTCCGGCAGTTAGCAGCTGTGTGGATGGTTTGCTCAGATCATATTGATTTATTTATTTGTATAACTCTTCATTGTAAAGTGGGTTGATATATCACCTACAAAACTGCCCTATATATATATATAAGATCATCCCTGACCAGTGACTTAAAACAGTTTTCCTCCATTTACAGAAGGGACAAAAGTATTTTAAGCATGCACATCAGTAGAAATAAATCTAATATGCATACATCTTTAAACTAACATGAGTTCCTAACTGCGTGGCACTTTATAGAGTTTAAGACTAATTTTCAGATAAAACTCATGTACATTTTAAGACTTTAAAATACTTCTTCACAAAGGAAACCCCTGGCAGATTTCCAATAATATTCTGTGTAATTAAGTAACTGCAAGCATATGCGGTACATCTAAATTACTGTGTAAGTGACGAGTGGGTTTATCTAAAAATCCTCACATACAAAACTCCCTTGAGCAAAACATACATTATGACATTAAGACAAAAGATTATTTTTGTGGTTCTCTGTGAATGTTACCAGTGCAATCAAACCAGTGCACATCTGTATGATATAGTAACGCGATATTGTTGTCAACAGAGTGCAAATCAGTGCTCTGCTGGCTTTTAAAAGACTGCGTGCCTTTTAAAAACTTCTTGAGAAATTCATAGATGAAGTGAATCTACCTTGGCAGACTCTGACGCAGCTTGCAGGATGAATGCACCGATACATTGCTGGTAGCGGTTCTGGTGCATGATTATGAAAGAATGAGGCAGCCCCGATGCTACAAAGGAAGCACAAAATTCTTCAATTAACGTCAACTGTAACACACAATAGTGGCTGTGAACGTACACTGAGAGAAGTTTATCAAGACCCTGCATGACGTTTTGATTCTGCTCTCAACATAAACACCCACTCAGATAAATAATCTAGTCATTAAAATAATTGTTAATCATTACTGCATTTGACAGTAAATAAGCAGTCTGAAATGTGTCCTTACTATGGAATATGTTTAGTGCAATGAATTCAACAAGAAATAATGTCTAAAATATTATTATTACTTGAGGCATTGAGCTGGTCGATGTTCTTGAGCTGGAGTCGGTCCAGAGAGACGGGCTGGTCCAGAACCGTAAATGTGCATCCCTCCTTCAGGAGCTGATCCAGCTCCAGGTTCTGCGGCATCCTCAGAGGATTCTGCTCCGGGCCGATGGACCGCTACACAAGGAAGACAGGAAGCTGTATGAACAAGCTATGAAGCTTCTGTGCAGCGTTACAACAGCCTTGTGCTGAATATCTACCGTGATCCACATCAGACTGAGAACAGGGCAACAGCGTAACGTACCTTCTTGTTCCTCTTTATCTTTGTGATCAGCAGGAATTCGTCAAACAGGAACAGATAAACGTCTATCAGCTTTGCGTTCTCTGGTGATGAACCAAAGAAAGATGGTGTAAGATTTTTGCTCAGATCGAAGCACGTAAACTGTGTTGGAGTCGTGCCAGCTGTACGCACCTGTGAGCACCAGTTTCCCTTCATGCAGCAGACTTCTGTGCGAAATGAGGTTCTCCAGAGTGACAGCCTTTAAGAGATGTTTCAGATTCTGAAAGAGAAACAGTCAGTCCGGTAAGAGGAATAACATTTCCCCCTTTTGACACAGTTGAGTAACAGCTAATATCTGCCTTTCATGATATCTGATATCACATCCAGATAAATGACTCGATCATCTTATCTGCACACAAATGGTATTGGAGGATGAAGTGTTAGTGCATATCTGTGACTTTTTTTACGCTTTGTTCTGTCGACAAAGCTCTCACAGACACACACACACAAATACTAATATACTGTATATATATATATATATATATATATATATATATATATATACACACACAAACACAGACAGACAGACCTCAGGGACGAAGGCACGCTTGTCTCTCTCCCATACAGGCAGCCACACCAGGGCGTCTCTCAACTGTTTCACCTTCTGGTAGTTATCCAGCCATTTCACCTTTCCCTCTAAATCACCTGAAACAGAGAGGCATCAGTTCAGTCAAGAGGGACTGAAACAGACATGTATTGCTAAAATAAATACCTGTACTACATAGTTTTTACTATGTAATAATCATGTACTTTAGTCGTTTTAATAGCACCTTTTACTTTAAATGACAGATAAATTGTCCTTTACAGTGACAACATGGCTCATAAACTTTATTATCATGTGTTTTTCTGTGTCATGATGGTGGCCTGCTAAACACAGGCGTGACCATATCGTGAGAGATTACAGCACACTCAGCTCTTACAGTAAATACCCCCCCACACACACCCAGAGGACATTGCCCTGCTCATCTTAGCTGTGGTTACGAATGCTCCTCGTCACCTGTGCGGCTCTGCCACACCTTTTTCATGGTTATGGGAAAGTGCGTAATTAAAGATTTGTGAGCCCACGTTGTTTGGTTTTGTGTGGTTATTTGTTCAATACAACAAAATGACATTGAGGCGCAGTGCAGCAGAACATTTCCCACAGCCTGTCCATCTAGTTACAGAGTAAACCGCCACAACCTGTCTGCAGGCAAAGGCATGCTGTGAAGAATAAACAGACATGTAGCCTGTTTGCGATGGCGGAGATAACCTCACACCTGCTTAACATGCTGCCTGTGTCTTAACATGTTTGTAAACCACCTGCTGACAAACACACTGACTGAAGAAACACACTTGAGTCATGATCAGCTGAATGACATTGCTGAGACGTGCGACACTTGAAGCTCAGAGGAACGTTCAGCACGTCATCAGCAGCTGAAAAGATCTGTGGGAAGAGCTTGCAGTCATATAACTAACCCCACGCTTATTCAATCAGTGAGTGTCTGCTGATGAAGCAGTGCTGAAATGCTCAGGTGGAGAAGAACATCACTGTTTTTTGCATATTTTGTAGTGATCATTCAATGCTGCTCACATATAGATGTGTCCACTTGCTCCGCTATAACCTGCAGGCCTCTGGTCTCGTCCTCTGCCGGGCATCTCTTCGCAATATTCCGCAACAACAGCGGGTATCGAGTTAGCCGCTGCAACGGCGCCACCAACAGGTCACGCAGCTGCAGCCTCCGGCACTGTTCGTTCCTCTCACACCACTGGGGAGGAAAGAAAAAGGGGAGAAAGAGACAGGACAGGGTGAGATGAGGAAAAAGAAGGAGGTCAGCAGGGTGAAAGAGCTCGTCACGGTGTTTGTTAGAACAGAGGGGTAAATGGGGGGGATGGGCGGTGAAAAGCGTGTGAAGAGAAATGAGATCTAAGACCGAAACACAATAAAAGGCCTTACAAATACATAAGCGTGATGACAGCGAAGGTTACACAAGGGACAAATGGTCACATTCCTCTCTATGGCAGGCCTCTGTGACACCGGACTGGTTGTTTGCTGTTTATGCAGCAATGTCGCCTTTGCACAGCGCTGACTGCCGCGTTGTCAAGGCACACGGCGTCCTTGCCACCGCTTTAACTCACACACACAATTTAGTCGCCCACGGTGAGCACCCTCCTGTACCTTCGCGTAAGATCCAAAGTCCTCTCTGGCCTTCAGGCTGTCCAGATAAAGCAGAGCCGTGGAGTAGTTGAGGCAGTACTTCTGCAGGCAGTGACATATGCTCTCCTGGAAAGCCTGCCAACAGATAGGAGTGTTACACAAACATCAGGATACAGACTGCTGGGTCACATCAGCCATTAAGCTGCAGATAAACAGATCATAAAAAAAAGGCTAGAAGAAGATGCCAATCTGAAAAACTAAACCAGTGTGTGAACATTTTTTCCAGCTACTGCGAGGTGAATTATTTCCTCTCTGCTGCTTCTTGTGATGTATAATTTAACAGTATGATGATGAAGAGGTTTCTATTATTTTCCCGAGACAGTTTCTTTTTTGTTGATCTTTGGAGCTCAAATTTATTAACATCAAAGAACAAAATATGAGCAACTGTTGTTGATTTTTTTCTCAGTGTGTGAGAGGAAGTGTGACACTTTGAGGCAACCTGATCCAGTCAAAGCTCTGAATATCATTTCTTATTATCAATATTTTATTTTGGAGAAGCTCCTGCAGCGGGATATGAGACTGACAACTGACGAGCAACAGATAATGGTAGTGTTACCTTTGCAAAAAATACATACATACATTTCAAACAATTATTATTGACAATAGAAGTGTTGTGCAATGAATGTACCATTTAACTAACATTTATCCACCAGCCTATATAATGTTGCTTTCTGTGTAGATACAATCAAGAACACATAAATCATATTTAGTCTGGACAAACAGAATAATGATTCTAATGATCACAATCTTTGATTATTGGTGATATTTAATGTGTGTTTAATGTGCACA
Source organism: Oplegnathus fasciatus (assembly GCA_003416845.1). NCBI lineage: Eukaryota > Metazoa > Chordata > Actinopteri > Centrarchiformes > Oplegnathidae > Oplegnathus > Oplegnathus fasciatus. The sequence goes on along the minus strand of NTHP01000227.1, from coordinate 379,809 downwards.
CGTATCCAGCACACAAAAGTTTGTCTTCCAGCGTGAAATGTCTCCAGCATCTTATCAGGGGAGTTTTACAACTGAACGAACAACTGAGTGTGGACTGCAGTCAGAGGCAGTGTGTTTGTGTTAGTGTGTGTCCACATGTGAGCCACACTTGCCTTGCTCAGCAGCTCCAGCAGGGTGGGCCCGCCACCCTCAGTGATCTCCAACGTGTCCTTGATGACGCGGAGGAGGTTGTTCAGGAAACCAAAGCTCACCTGCAGCAGAGAGCACTCAGTGTCAAGTGTCACGTTCAGTTTGTCAGACAAGGTATTTGTTGGAAATCTTTCGCATTTTTCCCTCCTTTGTTTCTTCTAAATGACTCAATTTACAGAACAATGCAACTTTATCCCAAAATAATAATAGTACTAAAAAACAAAAAACAAAAATAACCAATATAAATATCTCATTCCCTATGAATGATACAGTCCTCCAATGTCACAGGTCCCTTTGTTTTCACTAGTAACCGTTGTGTAGCTGTGAAAATGCTGTGGTAAGATGCATCATGCACTCAAGTTTTGTCAATTAAAGGCAAAAACGTGAAAGTGAGTTGATTTCCCACTAAAAACCTTCTCTATTAAGTCATGTGTCTGTGATATACTGTAACACATGTGGTGAAGGAGTGATGAATGAATTAACAAATTAATAGATAGAGGCTGATCCACAGTCCTCATCACCTCAGTTTCATCTTGGGTGCCATTGGATGGAATAAAAACGCTATGCACGTCACACATTGAGTTACAGTATTGTTTTAGATTGGTCTTTTTTATTTTGGTGGTTTTAGACAGCTGCAAAGTTGCTATTTAGGTTGTTTTTAGGGTTAAATCGTTTATATTATTCTGTTGGAAATTTTATCCTTTTATATTCATTTTATAAGAGTAAGACAGAGTTAGGAGATTTGATGCCTATTACCTCTTGCTGCAGCACAACAAACAGTGTTATTATAATGCTATGAAGGCTGCTGTTGTTTGTAAACATTTACATAATGCACCTAAAACTAGCAGGCCTCATGCTGCTTATTTCCATCATGTCTCACCAGGCAAAGCTCATTGAGGTTTGCAAACAGCCTCCAGGAGTCGACATCAGTCAGGCAGTTCCTCATCTGCAGGTTTGTGAGTGTAGCCAAAAACACCTGAAAGCAACAAAGAAGTCAGAGAGAGAATGGGCTCAGGCAATCTGTTGGGCTAGCATTGAATTTCTAATCCACTGCTGTAAAGAATGGAAAACCCGAAGAGACTTTTAAATGAACCTCACAGACAGGAATTCAGTGACAGGACGAAAAACACAAAGCAGCGGGTGTTGAGTTTCATTTGGAGTTGGTCTATTTATTTGTGGTCCTGTGTGTGTATTTGCATGTGCGTATGAGACTTTGTAGGGACAGTCACCTCTTTGAGAACCATGAGCTGATCCAGGAAGTAAACACACTCGCTGGTGAGGAGTTCCCAGATGGCCTCCTGTCTCTTGAAGCCCTGAGGGTCAGAGGCGGCGCTCACCTGGGAAGACTGGTCCCGCAGGAACTCCGCCAGAGAGTAGTCCTGCACACAGACGATAAGAAAGACAAATCACTGCACTGCGAGAAGAAAAAGCTATTAAAAAAGATTTAAACAGGGGACATGAGACATTCATTTACACCTCAGAACGTGTGTTTGTATAAAAACTGTATATTCTGCCGCTGTAAAGCTCCTACCACCATCCTGAGACACTCAAGCGTATGTCAGTGTTTGTTTATATACATGTGCAGGGTGGACCTGACTGGTTACTGCCTAGAAATTCTGGTTCTTGCACAACTTGTGTCACTTAAACATTGTGGTAGCTTCTCTCTAACTGCTGTCCTGTTATTTCTGAGTCACTTGTCAAACACTGAGATCTATTTGGATTGGAAATCTGGATCTTAGTTGTTCAAACTCTGACTTTGCTTGTATTACAAGTCACTGCACAGTCAAAGCCAACGTGATAGTTTACATAACAAACAGCCTCGATGCTTAAGGGCTTTTGCTGCTGACAGTGTTCATTTCTCACCTTGTACCTCTGAAGGTCAGAGTTTCTCCAGTCTTGAATCTGTGATGTCGAGAGATATTTTTCAATATCTGATGCTGTGCCTGTCTGCGACTTCCCTTTAGTCTGAAAGGTGAAGGAAAAGACACATATTAGGCAGATTTTGAAAACGGACTTTCAGTTATGGATGTGTGTTGATCGAAGGAAAGGACGTGTTTGCAGATTTGTTATTTTGTTCAAACATCCTTCTATTGTGTTGAAAAACTATCAAAAACTAAACTAACAAGTTTGGCTCAAGTTCTGCATTTTCAAGTGTTGACCAATTACAAAGACTGTGTGGGCCAAAAGGGATAAGAGGAACCACATTAATCTGCTTTGAGAAGTGGGTCAGAGAACAATGTCCAAACCAACTGCCCACTGCTAACACAATGCACATCAAAACAAACCACAAGCACACCATTGGCACCCACCCGCCGCACAACAACAACAACATCTGACAGACAAACAACACACCTACCGTACTACGCCTTGAAAACGGCCACTTTGACTTTTTAGTATCTGTAAAAATCACAAACATAAAATACGGATTATTAACAAAAGAACAAGAATGTGTGCTGTGCAACAGATGGGATTAGAATCAAACAAACAAAACAGTGTGTTAGGATAAAAGCGGTGGTGGACTTACGGGGAATGGTTCAGTTATTTTTGTATGGGAGGTCAAATTACATACAGAGTAGCACACAAATAGTGTATGTGCTGCCTTTTATCCTTTGGATGTGATTTGCGGCTTTGCACCACAGACAGACACACCGATAATGTGCATCCTTTGAAGTCACACTGAATAACTGTACATTGTTTAACCCTTTCAACCTGAGGCAAGAAACTGTGTTTTAGTGCTAGTTCCTTTTATCTGCCTCTCAAAGTCTCTAATTAGCTTTAGCTACGGACGTGTTGTACATTGTCTGTTCACAGAATAACCAGGGTTGTTATAAAATGAAGAAAAACATTTTCTCAACTAACTTTTATTCAGGTTTTTCTCAAGTCAAACCGTGTTACTTACTAAGCCTTCTGACTTCATAGGGGTCAAAGGTCAACATCTAGACTTGTGAATAGTTTATAAAAGCATCATAACCAATCAATAACAAAGGCAACTATTTAGTGAACTTTTTACAGCCTCTTCCCTCATTATGGAGAGTAGCAAACAACCAAACTTTGATGCTCAAATGTTGCTTAGACTGTCATAATAACACCACATGGACGAGTTACAGCCAAGCATGATACCTCCTTTTGCTCTTAAGGACCGGTGCTATTTATATGCTGACTGATGGCAAGACGCACCAATCGGTTCATGTGATAGCATCACTTAAAACAGGGGGCGGACAACCAACTGCTGGGACTGACAGGGTTAAATCCGCCACTTGGTTCACAAAGTAAGAAACAATACCATTAAAATATATAGAATATAATATTTTACCAGAGAAGTTTGAACCATTTAATATGTCAGCTGCTCCATTGGATACAAAAAGGTCTCCTGGTGAAACATCCAATCCGGGCAGGCTGACCACCACAGAGCTGCGTCTCCTTTCCTGAAGCCTGAGGGAACAATAAACAGGTGAACGTCTTCAGACTCCACTGTTGTTGGCTGCCAAACACACTAAGATTAAAACTGGCAGTAATGCCGGACAGCCTCATTGGACATCTGAGATTCACTGTAAGAGCCATTATTATGCTGTTGTAAATGTAATACAGCACAAAGAGAATAGACTTAGAGCAAGCCACAGGAAATAACAGAATTCCTTTTGTCATTTTACATGGTTGAAATACCACTGAAATACCATCTGCATTGTGCAGCAAATTGACGATTAACATGAGTAGCAGAAATTATAAAGGATAAGTGTTATGTGTCTGGCTTATGGGTGGATAGCTGCTGATTAATGGATCACCATATTTGTGTGGAAGGAGGCGAGGTGTCAGTGTGTGCCAGTTATAATCCTCTTGGTCTCTTTTTCATAGTTAGTAACCGAGGCATGGCTGCGGCTGGAAAAACACAGGCCTGCCTTTTAGCCTCAAGCGAAGCTCAAACAGCCACTGTTCTCAAGTGTTTTGACTTATCCTCTGCTGTTGTGCTTCAGGGATTACTGCTGAAAGTAATAATGGACACTCATGTGTTGAAATTAAAAACCAAGGAACCTAATTATTTTAGGTGAGTGTGATATTAAATATGCAGACTAAAGATCTTGAAAGGGCATGGCCACATGACTGTTTTAATTTGTTACAAGAATAACAGATTCTAAACGTAGTAAAACTAGATCGGTGACTGTGTGACTCAAACAATCACAATCCAAACTGTGCCGATCCTAACAAGAGGTTTCTATTCGTTTAACATGGCTACAGAAAGGAAGAATAAGCAGCACCGGCAACCGGACAGGCTGGTTTTTGCCAAAGGTAAGGTTCACTTTCAGCACGTTGACACTGATCGACAGCTGGTCAGTGACCCGCCTCAGCATGCTGCGGTTTCACTTCTAAATTTTTCAGGGTCTTTGGCTTTAAAAAGAACAGCTTAGAGATTTTAGAAGTAGACAGAAAAGGATCTGATAAAGAAGAATCCATTTCACACCATTAGGTAAACACGTCCTCATTACATCGGGGTAGAACAACACACTTTCTGTCTGATAAAGGTTATCAGGATGTGATCAGACCATAAGGAAGCCTGGCTTACAGACCAGCGCTACTGACCTTTTTGATAACAATATAATAACCTGCAGCAGAAGTACAAGCAAGAGGAACAATGCCGGTACTGGTTTGTCTCTGTCTACTATTATATGTAAATTCTGCTTTGTCAGACTGGATGATCTTTCTTAGACTTCCTTCCTCTTACAGCTCATAATCTCCCTTAACACAGTAGCTGTGTTTCTGTAGCTGTGCCGGCACCGTTGCACAAGCAGCATATAAGACTAACTCGAGTGCACATGTAGGCCACATGGCTGCAGGGCCGACCTGTGCGCTTGGTGGGATAAGTTAGTCTACAACTGAACAGGAGTAAACTGGTACATTTTTTCCCTCCGGGAGGAAACTGTGAGAGCACCAACTGCTCTCAATTCTTCCTGGTAAACTGATACAACCCCCCTCCAGATCAATGTTATAGGCTGGCAGTGCTGATTCCGCAGTAAAACAGATAATAGTCAGCAGCAGCACCTGAGCGCCGTAGAGGATATGTGGCTGATGGGACAGTAAGAAAGGCACGATTACGCCTCTAAACCAGGTCAGCGCCTCCTTGCAGTTCATTCCACAGCATCCTCACAATGACATCCTGTTGCTTTGTGGCCGCTCAGAAAGCTCTCTCTGTGTCGGCCTCTCCGCCACCGAGAACACTTGTAAAAATGGGTGTTTTGTTCCCGCAACAACAAGAGAAATAATGATGCTCCAAAACAAAACTGTCCCAACCAATGGCTCGCAGGGCCTGGTCACTGTAAGAGGCACAGTGCCAGGGTGCAATTACAGGGACAATAGCTGCCTAATTATCCAGTGAGGGGAAGAGCTTGGCAGCCCATTAGGAGGGGTGTGGGTGGCAGTAAGAGAAAACAGCCTTAATGAGGGTTTGTCTAGCCCATACATAACCATGGGACTCTCAAAACTTAACCCACCAAGCTTATGCTCCATTAACAAAGACATGAATGACAATGAATGCACAATGGGGCTCCTTAAACCGAACGTCCAATCGTCCTCGCTCATGAGTGTCCCGCGAGCACCAGACGACACGGCACTCATGATGCTGAAGTGACGTGTTGTGTAGCTTTAAAGTTTTTGTCCTAATGAAATGATCTGATGCAGATATTTTGGAAACAGAAGCTATGGAAATTAGAGATGAATCAGAGAGACAAAAAAAAAAAAAATGTGAGCATTGTAGTCCTGCTTATCAGTTACAGAAAAAAGTTTTACCACATTCCTGATATGCAAACATGTTCTGACAAACTTGAAAGTGAAGTCCAGGTGTATTTGGCTACGCTGACACGGCACACAGAAAACATGCAAAACAGTCCAAGGTACACTCACCTATTATGGCGATGCTCTTTCTCCTGCAAAAAAAGAGGAAAATACTGCATCAGTCAGTTTTTACCCACACTATACAGTAATGCATCACTGTTCGCTGAAAACATACATCACAGGAAATGATGATGAACTTCTTTAGCACCTCCTTGAGAATTAGAAACAGGCTTTGAAGTTACAGCATGAATCAAAACTCAGATAAAAACACTTGTATTTTCTAGTGCTCTCAAGTTTCCAAAGCTGTAATTATTATACTACTTACATGCTATATTAGCACTGTCTTGCTGTACACGCAGCATTAAATAGAGGGCGCAAGGACCTCCTACTGCTAACGACACCGCTATATCACTTTCAAAGACATTCAAATGTGAATCAGTGTTTTAAGTGGTCGCTTGGACTCGAAAGCCTCTGATATCTGAGGAGAATGTCGGGACTCTATTGAGAATGTGCTCGGTTGAATGCCGCGAGCTGATGAATAGATCTCCCCATTATCTTTTTCCATCGCTCACTGACCCCTCCATTATTGGGTGACTGCTGACTGCGGTGAATAGGGGCCCAAGGAGAGCACTTCCCAGGGCTCTCCGGGCAGTGGGCTTGGTCAGAGCTGTCAGTGCATGTAACTGCTGATTCATTTGCTGTCAAAAGCTCGCATTGTGAGTGACCACCGCAGGAGGCAGGGCAAAATGAGGGAGAGAAGGTTTCCGCAAGGAAGGAATGTGTAACCATTTAATTTATAGATTAAAAAAAAAAAAATCCTCGCCAGGCTACAGCACATGGTGATGCTGGGAAGGGGTTTGCAAGATGATTAGGGAATCAAATGCTCGACTATATTCACAGACATGCTTCAATTAAAATGACACAGAAGACTGGTAAAAGCTCACCTGTACTTGACCATCAGGAAATCCAAAATCCTTAATATGAGTAGGATGAGCACTGCGACATTCTTGTCTCTTGGAAACGATACCGTTGTCGAAAGTCTTTGATCTGTGTGATCTCATTCTCTGTCGGCTGGAGGATGAAATGGGCTGATGATCGTGACAGATCTCTCCGTCGGGGCTTTCTGCAAGAGGAGACTTGACTCTGTTTACCGGGGACAGGGGGCTCATGGGGGATGCTGTGCTCCCAGAGGAAGGCTCCTCCAGTGTGCTCCCCATCCTGACTGGATCCCAGGTGTCCATCAGGGGACGGCGGGTGCTCCTCATCCTCCTCAAGGTGGGAGATGTGGAGATGCGCCCGGGGGCTTGCCGGTCAAAGTGGAAGAAAGGTGCTATCAAGCCATCGGTGTCCACCAGGGACGAATGTCTCAGCTTGGAGTGTGTCCGTGTGAGATCTATGTGCATTATGACCGGGTTGCTGGTCTGACACTCCTTGTGCTCAACAGGCCCCCAGTCCGTTTGTGTCTGTGCGTTCGCCACACCTGTGGTGACTTCATCTTCATTTTCAGCCCACTCAATGTAACTCCAGTCCAGCTTCTTCTCAACGTCCTGGTCTTTCTCCTGTAGAATAACGTGCTTCAGCGCAGACATTATAACCTCAAAGGCATCGTAGTGCAGCAGAGATCAGAGAACGTGTGATCTAATGGTCTGGTTGCTTTGCCTCCTCTGAGTTAAGGTCAGATGATAATCCTGTTGCATTCCAACACTGTTCACAGCAGTCACCTCTCAAGCTCCTGTGGGGGGGTAGAAAATGTGTCAATACCCACAAGCAAAATGAAGCAGGCTGAGCACAAACTTAACTCCTAATCTTCTGAAAGGGGATTTGAACTGGGTTGAAATGGTCAGTTGGCAGTAAAGTAGCCTTAAAAAGATAAAGTATGAGTATTATTTAGTGTGCATTAACACATCTGTGTATGTGAGTGAAGGGCGCAAACCAGATGGAGTAGACTTTGGGGGGCCAACATGCTACAGCACATATATTACAGTGTACAGTAACTGCACAGCTTGTCATTATAAGTCTTGACAATGTGGTGTGAGACACAAAGAACCAGAGGAAGCCATGCACCTTATCTCAGCTCTCCTGTCCCTGTCTATTGTCTGGTCCAGTGTTTGTACACTTATATTGATTTTCTCCTTTAAAAGATTTTCCACCATATTATCTTAATATCATTGTTTATGCAAAGCCGCGCGAGCTGTTAACTCGGCGCATCCACGCGGTAACAAAAGGTAAAGAGGAGAAACAATGTATCCGAAACTTTACAAGCGATAATCAACTCTGCTGAATAACACCTGCGTGGAAGCAGAGACCGCGCGTGCTCGGAAAGAAAAAACGCATTAAAATTTAAGAAGACTGATTTACTTACATCCACCGGCGCCTCGCGACGACTTGAACGACTGGCGGTGAAGTGAAGTGTGACCGGGGAGTCCCGCTGGTGTCGGAGGCAAACCGAGCAGGCTCCCGTGCGAAGCTCGCAGATATTTATAGGCAGAAAAGTGTCCGACGGACGGTTTGTGTTTTCTGACAAAACACCGGAGCGAGGAAACAGGTCTGTGTGGCGCGGAGGGAAGGAGGGAGTGGAGCGTGTCACTGTCCGGGGCTGGAGGAAAGGTGCGACTGCTGCACTGCCTGCGTGGGAACATCAACACACACACACACACACACACACACACACATACACACATACACACACACACTCTCTCTCTCTCTCTCTCTCTCTCTCTCTCTCTCTCTCTCTCTCCAACCCAACACACAACAGGAACAATAAATAGTTCAATAAAAGTAAATGGCATGTATCAGTCTATATTTACGTCACAGTATCACAGGAGATAGAAACACTACCAACACTGTAGTGTGTATAAGAATATAAATAAATGTACTATAGCCTCAACTTATACTGTGTTGAAGATGTTCAAAATGTACCTTTTTGATATTTATTTAATCTCTTTTCATCACTGCTTCTCACCATTAACACCCAGCTGTTAAAACATATCTCATCATATTCTTTTATTTCTTTTTATTATTTGTTTGCAAAGTTTTTCTTTCATTATATCACACTATATAATAGTGATATAGTAGTATAGTTTAGAAGNTTTTCAGTCTACAGCAAAAATACAGGAATTGGCCTCACTGTTCCAATACTTTTGGAGGGGAGTGTATATATATATATATATATATATATTTATATATATATTACATAATTACTGATACATTAACGTGTAAGTAGCACTTTAATGTTTGAGGTGATTTTAAGCACTTTATATGATGATATGATGATCAAATAAATGTAGTGGAGTAAAAAGTACACAATTTTCTCTCTGAAGTGTAGTAGAGTAGAGGTATAAAGTAGCATAAACTTAAAATAGTCCAGTAAAGTACCTCAAGCATGTACTTACATACAGTACTTGAGTAAATGTACTTAGTTACTTTCCACCACTGAGACTATGATGTATACAGTACAGTGTGTATATAGTGGACTGATGGGAAAACATTTTGCTGTTTCATGCCAATAAATTTTAATTCAACAGTTTTTGTTTCTCAACATATGAAATACAAAATATTGTGCAGTACTCCTATTTTCTGTTAGAGGCATTGTATCAAAATGAGTATTACGCAAATGAAGGCTGTAAACATGTTACTTCCAGGAAGACATAAACCAGTGTGTGGGCCAACATTAAATAATTCTGCAGCATGAAAAGGTCAATAGTGATCTGTGATGAAAGAGACGGCCATAAAAAATAAAGTCAACACCTCTTCCAGAGACTCCAGGACATATTTCTGGTTCTCAGAAGTGAGTCTACCATTATAAACCTCTATCATCTCCTCTGCTTCCACTATTCCTATAGTGTATAAAGTATAGTTGATATTTTTTATTTGTAATTTTATATAATAACAGTTTTTTTTATGGTCTATAATCTCTTTTAATGTTTAGTGGTGTTTTTTTTGCAGGCATATTCACCTGCAGACTGTGTATATGCCTGAAGAACCAGTATGAAATAACCTTTTCTGGTCCATTTGTTTGCATTTAAAACAGATAAAGTCAGAGGAGCCGCAGAATCCCCCTTTGATTCAGTAAAATGGACACTAGAGGGCGATATAGGTCAGATATTGGGGTTGGCTGCATGACATTGCAGCTGAGTCTGACCCCTCTGAGGCTTGATCTCTAGCGACCCCTGGTGTATCAACATAGGTAGTACATTAAAATGTCCAAAACCACTACTATCCTTCTTCCTTAAAAGCCTCTGTCACTGTTTCACTGCAGGTTCTTTAGAGCTCCTGCTGCTGTTCAACGTTTTCCGGTGAATTAGGGAACTGACTGAATTAGATTCATGATGGCACTTTACGTCCATGTGCCATGGTTATCACACATTTGGCGATTGGTATGTTTTGTGACTCAAACTTTCAAAATCTATACAATTTTCCACAGAAATCATCACCACCACCACTATCATCCTCATAAACATCATCATCATCATCATCATCATCATCATCATCATCATCACTGTAATTAAAACCATTATAGCCACTGTCAGTGGTGGAAGAAGTTTTCAGATCCTTTACTTAAGTAAATGTGTCAATACAACAATGTAAAAACACTCTGTTACAAGTAAAAGTCCTGCATTCAAAACCCTACTGAAGTATTATCAGTGTACTTGTACTTAAAGTATCAAAAGTAAAAGTACTTGTTCTCCAGAAAAATGTCCCCTGTGACTGATATATTATTATATATGACATTATTAGATTGTTAATACTGACGCACCAATATGTAAGCATTTTACTGTAGTAGATGCTCGAGGTGGAGCTAGTTTTACTCTGTTTGGTAGTTTAGTCCAGTGGTTCCCAACCAGGGGTTGGGCCCCTCTAAAGGGTCACAAGCTAAATCTGAGGGGTCATGAAATGATTAATGGGGCAGAAAAGAAGAAAAAGCAAAGTTCTGATACAGAAATTTTTATTTTTTTTCGGGACGTTTCTCTAATCTTTGCTTTTTTGTGAAATATTGGATATCGTTTTCCTCTTTTAGCCTTGAACAGTTGTTTAAATGACACGTTTAGAGGGGAGATGTCTCTTTGGGTTGAACTGCTAACAACTCAAAGGCATCTGAAATGTGACAAGGAACCCCAACTAGACACTGTTTTTTGAGGGGTCACAAGCCAAAAAAGGTTGGGAACTTCTGGTTTAACCTTTGACAATGCATCGTATTTTATAAGCTTATCATAAGTTTTACATGTGAAATCCTGATCTGAAAAGTAACTGGTAACTACAGCAGCAAAATAAACATGCAGTAAAATGTTCCTTCTGAAATGTGGTTGAGTACATTACATTACATTACATTTATTCAGCTGACGCTTTTATCCAAAGTGACTTACAATAAGTGCACTCAACCATGTAGATACAACCCAGGCACATCAACTTCATCAAATATGCTGAACTGCTTCAAGTGCTACATTTAGAAACAATAAGAGATGGAGAAATTGTTTTTTTATGGGATGAAGTGCAGTCTGAACAGATGAGTTTTCAGTCTGCAATGTGGAAAATGTGTAGAGCTTCTGCTGTCTGTATGCCGTCTGCTGTAAACTACAAAAACTCAAGTTAAGTGCAAGTGCCTCAAAATTTTACTTAAGTACATCACTTGATTAAACGTAACACAGTGTGCACGGTGGCCCTGGAGTGCAAAACACAACATTTCACAAAATAAATCAACAAAAAAAGAGAACAGTTCACAAAAAATGACAAAACAGAAAACACAAACACATTACTCCTGCTCCCAGGCAATTAAATTTCACTACCATGTGTTGTTCTGTAGTAAAGAGAAAATGAGACATGTCAGTCTTGCTCCTGCAGCAGTGTGTAATGGACTCACTGATAAACAGGCTGACTCCGGCCATGTGGAGCTGCTGTCCAAACCTACGGTAAGTGTAGTCAGGATGTTGTGTGTAATGCAGCTGAAAGTTCGCTGCCAAACGTGTGTGTGAGATACATGTTGATAGGCTGTTAATGTGTGATCTATGATTTATGCTGTCTTCTCTGTCTGCTGCAAAGCATCCTCATGGCAGCTGTTACTTTTAATATATTTTATATTATTTTTTGTCACAAATATGTTTTAAGAGTTTGTGAAATGTCATTTCCATTTTGTTGATTTATTATTTTTTGTGATATGCTGTTGTTTTTGCCTAAATTAATTTGTTTTCTGAAATGATGTGGTGGTTTGCACTTCAGGGCTAAGACTAAAATAAGTTATCATATGATTAATTACAGGCAAATATAATATATGTACGTAATATAACTAATATATATAACTAATATATATGTAATATAACTATGAAATTATGAAATAATGCTAGCTGACAACAATTTATAGGATTCACTTGTTAAAACTCAGCTCATTATTATAAAGTGTTATTCCATCCTGCTTCTTTTCACAATAACCACATTTATTCCAGGTCATTTTTATTTATTTCAGCAGTTTATGTTTCAAAACGACGGTTTTATTAGATGTTGCCACTTGTCATCACCAAGTCTTTGTGTCTGTTAGTCAAGACAAAACAGGGCAGAGCCACTTACAGCATGTGACTGGCTGTCTGCTGACCTGCAGTGAAGCCTTACTGTGGAAAGCAGCAGGGTGGACTAACATTTCATAATATTTAGCTTTAAAAAACATTTCAATTTCAGGATTATATTGTAAATTGTGTCTATGTATCTATGTATCTATCTAAGTTTCATGAAAGAGAAACATTAATATTTATGTCCATATATTCACTTACACACATATATTCTTATAATGCAGTATTCTAATAGAAACAACAAGTAAGTTACTTCTGTTGTAGTCTATTGAGTCTTTAAGATACATATTGATCTCCCAGAATATCTGTAATATGTATCAATTGTTTACCCTTACATATATATTTATGTATATTGTGGTGTGTACTTTCTACTAGAGGTTATGATTTGATGACTTGGGTTTGCTCTGAATAAAAACAAAAACATGTCATTGAACGGAATTCGCTCACAGCCCTGACAGCAGCAGTCTCCTCCCCCTGAAGTGGATGTGAAGAAGAGCTCTCTCCGGTCTGTCTGACATACAGGAAGAAGTTGAATAAGTCTAAAAACACAGCGCTTTCCTTCTTGAGAAATCGCCACCGGGTTTTTTTGGTTCTTTTTGCACTTTTCGCTTTTCCTCAATCGACTTGCTGAAATGTAGAGCCGGAAGAATGAAGGTGAATCTGAGGGCTGCTGCTTAACTGGAGGCGCTGTAACGTGCGGGTCACTTCACCCGAACAGAAGCACCATCCGTTCATAAATGGAAAAGCAGGACGAATCTACAACTCGATGAAAATGTCAGAGCACAGATCCAGTTTTCTTCACATTGGAGACATTGTGTCTCTTTACGCGGAAGGCTCGGTGAATGGCTTCATCAGTACTTTGGGGTATGTATGTTCCTCCTGCCTGCCTCTTACTTTCTACTCACTGGGGGAGTCCATATGGATTAATCCTCTTATCTTACTACTTTCACTTCACTTTCTGACACCACTTCTCCTTCTCTTCATCTGCATACGTTTACTGCAAACTGCTCAAGTCTCAACTTAAAGTGTGCGACTTGTGGCCAAGGCCTGTCAGCGCGCAAAATGCTGCTTCTCAGGAAATTCTTCACGTTTACGCAAATGTAACAGGAATGCAAAGCAGCGTGGTAACCCAGGTAGACGAGTGGTAATGATTGCTAGTAGATCTTTTTTCTTTTTTCTTTTTCTGTAGTCCCCAAAGTAGGGTCCGGGGACCCGGAGGACGACATGAGGAGGTGTCAGGGGGGTCCTAAGCAAAATAAAGGAGGAATATGGCTGTGTTTTCATTCATTTGAAGTTAGGATAAAGAGTTATGAGCAATGATCACCCCTCCTCGCCTGCAGCATTACTTTATCCAGTCATGTAGATCATTAAACAAAATATTTAGAGACATTTAAAACATTACAGACATTTGTATTTTGTCTGTATGTGAGCCCTAAAGGACACTGCATTCTGTCCTCTAAGGATATATATGATTTATTCTAGTAAATAATATATATTGACAGTGTTAGATACACTTTGAGGTGCCCTTGTGATCTTCCATATTGTGTAATATAGTACGGCAGCCAAGCTTTGAAGCGATCTGAGCCACATTTTGATTTGTCAGAGAGTGAGTAGGAGCTCAAAAGTTTCCTGCCAGATTCAGTCACCAGGACATAATATAAAACAGTGGTTACAAACCTGGGGATCGGGACCCCTCTGATTGGTCACAAGATAAATCTGAGGGGTCGATGGGACAGGAAAGAAGAAATAACATTCAAATTTCTGTTAAATTTGTCAGATTTTTTTACTCATCTTTGCTTTTTCTTGTGAAATTCTCTCTAGTTGCTAATAATGAATGAAGTGAAACAATGTGTGAAGTTTTGTGGGGCTGCACATAGACATATTGAATGATGTGAGTGATGAGGTTTTGCAAGTAGACACTGCTTTATTTTAAAGGGGTTAAAACCATGAAGAGTGTGGAAACCACTGCTTTAAAGTGTGATGTGAGTTTTTATTTGTCTTGAAGTGTGTCATAGCTCTTAATGCTGCGTGTAGGTGTGATGGAAACTTCTTTTCATTGTGTTATTCTCCACACAGCAGTGCAAAAAAAAAAAATTGCCATGAGCAGTTTGTTTGGCTGTAGTTCCTCCTGAGCTGAAGGCTTCAGTGCAAGGTGAAATGCCTCGGTGGTTCCGGGTGCACTCTGGCCTCTGAGCCTGCAGAATGAGCGTGGAAAGATCGACTGGCCCTGAGGAATGAGTCTGCCCCACCCACCTCCTCTCCCTTTTCCTCACCCTGTGTTTCTCACTCTCACTCTTAACTTTTTCACCCTCACATTCCTCTTGCAAACAGTAACTTCACAACAGCTGTCATACTCTGACATTAAAGCCTCCTCTTTAATGCCTTGCGCTGTGGAGGATCAAAATAAAACACGTTAGTGCCTCGACTCACAATCTGGTTTGTACGTAACAATGTTCCCTGCCTCACTATCTGCAGGAGTGCACACAGCCAACCTACTTTCTTTTGCTGAAAAGCTCCCTGAACTGTAAAGGCCTGTGCCAATGCAAATTTAAGCAGCAGTAGCAGTAGCACACAGGGGCCATAAATTTCAAAATGCAAAAGTGTACAGCAGCGATTGTTCACAGCCCCTGTTGTTGTAAAGAAAAGCAGTGAAACTCTTATCAGCGATTCAATAAGTCATGTAGTTTGACAGGAGCGCTGAGTATTTTATCAAGGGCTGTGCTGTGCCAGAGCTCGCCAAGGCCCGGAGAGAGCGGTGATATCTAAAGCTAAAACCCTGCAGGAACCTCCCTGAGCCACAGCCCCTGTGAGCACAATGTAACCTCGAACGCGCAAGGCTGCTCATGCCCATGTTTGCCTAGGATAACATTAAATCTGCCAGTTCCTCACACACCTCACATTGCAAACACTAAAAAAGCCAAATGACCTTTGAGTTTCTTATAAGGTCATCTGGCTGATCCAGATCCACTAGTGACCTTGACCTCTCGGATCTCGTGCCGTCTCACATTTTTAATTGTAAGAAAGGTTTATTTTGCAGAGCCATGATTTTTTTGTTTTTCGCAGTAATCATGCAATTCACTTCATTGTGGGCATGTAGAGCATAGATGTGATAAGAGATACATTATAAGATAAAGATAATGTTGTATCCATTATTAAGTGTTTTTGTATATAATTATTTTCCCATAGATTTATACGTTCCATAAGCTGTGAAATAATGACAGGATACATTTAAAGAGGAAGTGTGTGGCTCAGTTAGATGACTGAGCTGCTTTATCAGCAGGTTGAAACATGCAATAACAGACACTGGTTGTAAAATCTTTCACACTTTTCTTACAGATGAGTCATTCCTCCGTTGCTTTTTGGTTTTCCTCAGAAAACACTTAGCAGAAGAAACATGTCAGACCTGCTGCTCTGCGTTACGTAGTGTATTTCTTCTGCGTTGTTGTCTCAGTCCGCTCAACACAAGCAGTGGAGCTAAAATTAGCCTGTCCGTGTCCAGCCTGGTAGATTTATCATTGGTTCATGTTTAACTCGGTTACAGAGCAAACTCTTGCACTGGCTGTGTGAGTGTCAGGCACCGTCAAAGCCTCTCTGTTTAAACTAAAGCCCGGCTCTGCGCGGACTTAAGGTTACTTATTTATGAGCTCGATGGACTTTTACAGAGAGCCTTCCTGTTCAGCCATTTAGCACTTGATTCTGCTTCCTGTTGGGCTCTATTGTTTCTCATTTAGATGTAACTCTGATACAGAGTCGGAGGAAATAATACACAGTCTGTGGATTGACACTGATGAAGGGCCGTGACATAAATAGGAAATGGCTCAGCTCACTTCAGCTGCCAGCTTTGTATGAATTGGAGGAATTGTGCATTGCGTTATGTTTCTCCTCAGTGGACGGGATGAATGGATGTGCTTGTGCACCTCGGCCTTTGGTGCAAATGGGATAAAGGGAATGGGATGATATGGAGTCATAACTGGTGTCATATAATATATTTCAGCTGGTTGAAGCTACAACATTTCTCTGGTATAAAACCACCTGTGACTGTAAACAACCTACGAACACCGTACGTCCTACACAACACACACGAAACACTGTGACCACCGTGACCCCTCAGAGAACTTTGCACACATGAATTAAACCTAGCTCTCGACTAAAGTGGACTTTTACACCAGATTATCTCAAATTTGCTTTCTCAGATCTGGTCTGGTTGGCTTGAGCCTCGTCTGACTAAACTAAACCAATTTCCTGAGGGAGGATTAGAGTTACTCCAGGACTAAATGAAGTCTTAAATAAAACTGCTAAGGCAGGTGTAACTTGAGAGGAATGGATTATTTGGTCTGTTGGAAACACCACCAACAAGGAGCACCAGCGAAACAAAGATTTACTGACAGGGGCAACCGATTCAATCATGTTTTAGGTATTCTGTTCGTATTCTCTTTTTTTCCCATCTCCATTGTTTTGCCTGTTTTTACTCCTCCAATTCCACTAAATAATGGGCTCTCTGCCATTCCAGTTTTTACGAGCACCGTCACCCTCAGTCTTCTCAGTGTTGACTACTAACACAGGCGGCTGAAATTCATCTTGTTGAACGTGCCTTTTTCAGAAATCCATTTTTAAACCAGGGTTATAATATTCAAGACAAAGACCTTCTGCTGGTTTAATTTACACCCTGGGAAACCGTCCAATGACAAGACAAACTTCATGTCATCAGATATTACTCATTGTTACCTGTCCCACTGATGTATGATGTGATGTGACAGGTGAATGCGTGTTTTTTTAAATGGTCTTTCATGAATGCCATGAAGGCTATATGAATGAATACCAACCATGTGCACACTTGGCACAGTGTTTACTTAATGCTCTTAATTCAGGCCTGTCAGCTCTTGTGAACCAAAGCATTTACTCTAGATATCTGTCATCGGCTTTGTGACTGAATGTCAGTCACATTTGAATTCCACAGACCCGCTGTGCATCACTAAACCTGTCAATGAAACCTCTCTAGTGTGTAAAATACTCAGTAACTAGCTAATAAAAGGCAAGGATGTGGGAAACCAGGCAGTTATTAACTGGATGACACCCTTCGAATGCCCTCTAATCAACCCTGCACAGAAACCACATGGTTTCCTCTGGCAGCAGCAGCCCACTGCAGCCTATGCATGCTCTACTAACCCACAGTAGGCGTTACAGAGAAGCTCAGTCTTCAATGATCTATACAATGTTCACTCTCAAAGCTTCATTTTACATTTTACACACACCACATTGATGTCTGGTTTTGTTATGTATAATTAAATATATTTCATATCCCCCCATTTTCACTCTGCACTATGTGAAAGCCACAGAAGCTTGGATGTCCTTTTACCCTGGTTTATCTGTCTCGATGAAAACCACAAGACTGAGCAGATCTCCCCCTGCTGGGCTGGAAAGCGGAGATCAAAGCGGCATTAAATTAGATAGTTCAGAGCATCAGTTCAGATACTGGGAGAGCTCCGAGGAGATGATGGTGAACAGAGCTGTCACTCTTTCTTGTGTTGCCAGCTGAGCTTTTCATCCTGCAGGTGGCCAATCAGCTGTAGAGAGGTTTCGAACCGCGTATTCAAATGATCCGTTTTAATAGTAGTCTGAGACTTTGCTTTGTGTATTTGCATTTGACTGTGATACCACAGTTACACTACAGTTTGTGCCATGTAAATCTTAATGTTGAAAACAAGAGATTTCACTAAGCACTGCATAAAGGTTAAAATTAGCTACAGCAATAAAGTACTGAAGATATGAATTTTGATCATTTTGTGCTCCTCTCTGCAGGCTTGTCGACGACAGGTGTGTGGTCCAGCCTGATACTGGAGACCTGGCCAACCCTCCCAAAAAGTTCAGAGGTGTGTAGGAATATACGAGTCACACTGGTTCGAGGTTACACACACATACAGAAACACACACATACTCTTTATTTTTGGGAAACCGTCAAGGCTGACCAGATCCTTCGGGCTCAGTGTTGTTTAACACAACATTGTGGTTTTAGAGAAGCTTTTATGTGTTTAAGTGACTCTACAGGCCTCTGGTGGGTAAATAACCATTAACCTCAAAAATGCAGTTTCACCACATTAAGACCCTTGAGTGGCACTTAACCTGACTCACAGAGACTGACTCCTGTGTGCCTGAATGCTTCTCCTCCTCTCCAGATTGCCTCTTCAAGGTGTGTCCCATGAACAGATACTCGGCCCAGAAGCAGTTCTGGAAGGCAAAACAAGGAAAACAAGGAAACAACAACACGCAGGGAGACCTGTTTAAGAAGTTACAGGTAGAATTTTTTGTTATCACAATCTGCATCGAGATCTTCACTTTCATTTGCATCCCAAAGCTTCAGTAAATCTCTGTTTCATTACTCAGCATGCAGCAGAACTGGAGCAGAAGCAGAACGAGTCAGAGAACAAGAAGCTCCTTGGAGAAGTTGTCAAATACAGTAATGTCATCCAGGTACAGCCCATCTCTTCAGCAAACACCTGCGGCGTCACATTGTCTTCAGTCCAGAGCCTTGTTTTTGTTTTCTTGTTTACCAAGGTTGTGTTACTGTCATCCAACCCTTGTTACCGCAGGCAATTTTGGAAAAGTCCACAATGGTGTTCGGTTTCACTGATTGCTTAACTCTTGTTTTCAGGGTTATATACATACTAAACAATGTATTTAACTGCTGTTGCAAAATGTGTTCAAGGCGGTCTCCATTGTTCAAAACTTATCAATAAGCAATTTGTTGGGGTTGACTTGAAACGCTGGTATAATTTAGCCCTGGTTTGTTAAATGGAATCAGGAAATGTGTTGTCTGGTACTACACATAGTACTTCAAATTAAATAAAATAGTAAACCAACTCTTTTGAATCAAACAATAAGTTACCATCCTTTTTTTCCTATAAAGTGGGTCTGCTATTTTTGTTGTACAGTGGAGGAAGGAAACTAAATACATTAACCCAAGTTCTGTTAATTACTTTAATTTATTAATAATTTTGGAGTTTGGCCTATTGGTTGGACAAAACAAGCATTGTGAAGGCATCACTTTGGACTCTGGATAATTGTGATGCAAACTTTCTGAATTTTAACAAAGCAAACAAGCTATCGATTAATCGAAAAAATAATCAGGAGATTAATCCATAATGAAAATAATCATTAGTTGCAGTCTTATATAAAATAAAATATAATAAATATAAAATTAGCTCCACCTTCACCACCTGTAACAGTAAAAAGCTGCTTACACGTTAATGCATGAGTAATAATAATCTAAGTCTACAATATGTGATAGTATAACAGTCAGAGTTTACTCTTAATAGAGTATTTTCACAGTGTGGTATTAATACTTTTATTTAAGGATCTGAATACTTCCTCCACCACTGCTCTTGCAGTATCTAAACACCCTGATTCTTCTGTCTCAGCTCCTGCACATTAAGAGTAACAAGTACCTGACGGTGAACAAGCGTCTCCCTGCTTTGCTTGAGAAGAACGCCATGCGGGTTTCTTTGGACCCGGCCGGGAACGAGGGCTCCTGGTTCTACATTCAGCCCTTCTGGAAGCTCCGCAGCGAAGGAGATAATGTAGGTGTCCCCCCACTTAGCGCCACGCACATTTCTGTAGACAGGAAGTACTGTACAACAACTTGACATTCCTCTCTGTTCCAAGTGCAGCAGATTGGTGTGTGAGACGACTTTTTCATCCTATACACTGTCAGTTCATTGTTTGTCCTGTTCCAGTAACATTTCTGATTTTGTCCTTCCCCTTTGGCTTTAGCATCCTATGGTTAAAGGTATTGCTCTTGATTGTGCATGGTGTTTGTGCATTATTAGGTCAGACACAGAGTATCATGTAAAAAGCATGGATGCACCTCCCAATTGCATGTAGACTTTTAGGTTGAGCTTTGAAAGCATCCAGTCAGTTGTAACTCTCTTGTATGTCACTGATGCTGCTTCATTGTATTTAAAATGTTTTTAAATATTCCAACATGGCATTGGAATAAGCGTGAGCCACCCATTTCTGGAGCCACAGTGTGCTTGTGTGTGGCTGGTTCACACGAGATACAGTTGACTGAGTAGAGTCTGTTATAACTTAGACTGGGTTAGACAGCATGCATTATACAAGCGACGATACAATAACGGGTAGTGTACTTTTCAGTCACCATATCGCTGTATGCTGCATTCATGTCCACTCACCATGGTATAAATATACCTGTTTTCTGTGAACAGCTCGACCACTCTCTCATGTGAAGCTCGGCCTGTTGCTGTTGCACCTTTTTTTTTTAAAATAAGGGGATGTTTGCAGACCTTAGACAAACCGCTTGCATGGACACGCTCTTCCTTTCTCTTTAATCCGTTTGAACACTGCTGGAAGTTTACCAACCTGTGTCTCCTGCTGGGATATAACTGTCTCCAACTGGGTTCAAGGTGGTGGTTGGAGACAAGGTGGTGCTGATGCCAGTGAACGCAGGGCAGCCTCTTCATGCCAGTAACATCGAGCTGCTAGACAACCCCGGCTGCAAAGAGGTGGGACTGGTTCATTTTTATTGATTCTGTCAGTGCTGAAACACAAAGCTGTGTCCAGATAAAAGCCTACAACAACCTTTCACCAAGGAAAAACCTGTAGTTTCTCTTCCAGCTGTGGTTTACCTAACAATTTTTAATGTAATGATATATTGTCTTAGTCCACAGAAGATCCTAATCCTTTAATTGTGGTTAAAACATAAGGTGCTGTTGCAAGGATTTCAACAGACTACATGTGACTTGTGTATGATAAAAATCTTAATTTGCTCTCTGCTTTGTGCTGCAGGTCAATGCTGTGAACTGTAACACCAGCTGGAAGGTCGCCTTGTTCATGAAGTTTAGCGACTACAGGGAAGATGTGCTAAAGGGGGTATGTTGCTTCGTTGCTTTTAGATCTGTTTTCCGCAGTGCATCTCATTAGCAGGGCTCCATGTAGGCTGCATGTCTTTAGAGCAAACGGCATGCAGTCCACTTTGCAGCAGTCTCATGATTTAATGTGTGTCCTCTGTCAGGGAGACGTGGTGCGGCTGTTTCACGCTGAGCAGGAGAAGTTTCTGACCGGTGACGAGTACAAGAAGCAGCAGCATGTCTTTCTCAGGACCACGCTGCGGCAGTCGGCCACCTCCGCCACCAGCTCCAAGGCTCTCTGGGAGATTGAGGTGAAACACGCGCAGGAATGAACGATATCGCTCTTTAATTTTGTCACTGATGCCACTTTATGAAGACCGTTGTTTTTAGAAAGAAGTCATGTTCATTTATCACGTTCTGGTGGCTTTTTGGCCTGATTGCAGTTTATGGACAAAGTGAAATTAAAATATATCTGTTGATTCTTTAGTAACAACCAGCCATACATCAACAAAGTAAAGACCCCGCTGAAGCCAGTTGAATCATATAAGCCAGTTGAAATGAACATAAATCAACAAATGATGCATTTTTAAGCACTTAAATTTACAGTTTTATCATAATTAAGGACCAATATTCTCACAGATTTAGGCCATAATTTCCGCTTTGATTATACATACTGTATAATGTCTGCCTGTCTGCCACTTTAACCTTTAGTTCTGTGTAATCCACTGTCTATTGTACTGTATGTTCCTCTTATCAGCTTGCACTGAATTGAAGTTCCTGTTGTCCCGCTGTTTGTGCCAGAATGTACTTATGTTACCATATCAGTTGTTGACATGTTGTTCTGTCAGTATGACAAACACAAATTCCTGTTCTACTTGGCGCTTAGGATGACTCTCATTCTGACTAATTTTGACACCACAGTGCTGAAAGCAAAGCCCCTGTCTCATTTGGTTTGTGAATTATTGTCACATTAAATAACCACTCTAAATAACAGAAATCATCCTCCGACTGCTGTTAAACCAATCCTACACTGAGCTGTTCTGTCTGCTGAACAAAACCAGAAACTAAATGAGCGGTGTTGTAATACCCATACAGACAAAAACTGTTACAAAAGTCCCTCTGCACTATCTCAGACCGGTCGGAGGCAAGCACAGACTGACACTAAACCACATACTTGCAGGAGAGACAGAAAAAAGCATAAACAGTGGACATAAACAGATGCTTCTAGGTGTATAATGCTCCTTATTTTGTGTCTCCATGCCAGGTTGTGCACTATGACCCCTGCAGAGGCGGAGCCGGCCAGTGGAACAGTCTCTTCCGCTTCAAACACCTGGCGACTGGGAATTATCTTGCAGCTGAGGCGAGTTTCACTCTTCAACCTTTGTCATGCCTTTTGTAATGCTTCTGTTTCCATCCATTTCATTTTGTAGCTGCTTATCGTTGTGTTTAATTACACAGTACTTTTAGGAAGTAGCTTGCAACGACAATCATTTTGTCTGAGTCACTTTTGTTCAAATTGAGAGTACCCAGTTCCTGAATAAGCACAGTTGAAGTGGATTTTAGGTGATGTGCTGTAGGTGGCAGTATTCCCATTGATATGGCCACTACCACCCATCTTTTGCTGTTGAATAGTTAGGATTTGGTTGATGGGGATGATAATGACAGGATTATTGTCAGAGCTTTCCAGACTTAAGGTCACTGACCGCTCGCTTTCTCTGCAGGTGAACCCTGAATTCAAAGACAACACGGTGGAGCCCAAAGGAGAGGTGAGTCAGTCAAACAAGCATATTTAGCTGCAAAATCACACACACCTCACCCCAGACTGGCTGCTTCTAACAGATTTTTCACAGTATTTGATATACTAAATTGAAATTTATAACAATGCAAACAGTTGGCTATTTTGCACCACAGATGAGTCAGATTGTGCTTGACTGGAAGAGAGAATGAGTTAGTCAACAGGAGAGAAGATTATGAGTGTTTTAGTGGTAATGACGATAATCTCAGCAGTTATACATTGTCAGTCCAACCTCGGGCCCTTCTCTGTCTCCTCATCCTTTGGTTATGCAATACCACCAGCTCTCTCACGCTCACAAAGAACTTGTACACACACACATGCGCGCACAAAGTCTGAATCTATATCTAGACATTTCTTTCAGGTCTTAGCTACCTTGCACATTTGTATTCTGGCAATGCAAGGAACACGCACACAATCTCTCTCAGCCTCACACACTTTCTCATGCACATGCTGAATTTCAGACACACAGGGGGCTCCTTACATAACGTCTGGGTGTGGGGGTGCCCTGCGAGAGGGGATGGAGGGGAGGCAGACGTGCTGTCTGCTCTGCTCCGCTTGCCTGTGCTAAGCTGGTGGGGTGAGTCACCAGCAGAGGGGGGAGAGAAGGAGGAGGGGACAGGAGTGGGAGGATAGAGAAGCTGAGGCGTGGAGGCAGCTCTGGGGAGCTTCCCATTGACATGCAGAGAACAGTGGGAGAAATTAACCCTTGCCATTATCTGCTGCATCTGCACAGCGCAGACTGTACCAGTCTACATACCGCAGTGTCTAACATGCCACACAGAGAAGTCACGGCTCTCTGGCTGCATTTCTGTGTAATTTGATACCTCATTAGGGTAAGAAGCTGTGACAGTATAGTTTGGCTCACATCCGTCTGTCCTCAATTATAGATTTTATCAACAGTTGGGCTCATTTATCAGTACTCATGTGAGTATGTGTGGAAAGATATGGCAGCTTCACACAAAACATGTCTGTGCTCAGCTTTTTGGTCACATAGACTTACTAATACTCAACATCAAAAATCTTGTTCACTTAAATGAGGCAGAATTTTTAGAATATAGCTAAATATATATCAGACTGTGACATGCAAAGCGTGTGAGTGCAGTTTAAAATTGTGGCTTTACGGTGTTTTCCTGCTGTGCACACTGCCTTTAGTGCTCAACTATTTATCAATTAATCAATTAATCGACAGAAAAATAATCTATCAAGTTATTGGAACATTTGTGTTCCGGTGTCCTGTGTATCTATCATGTGTGATGACGTAATATAAAGCAATATACCAAACATTTGCTGGCTACTGCTATAACTAACTGTTTCTACTTCCTCTGTGTGTGTGTGCTGCAGAATGAGACAGATACTGTGTTCTCCAAGAGGAAGCATCAAGCAGCAGAGAAGATTGCGTTTACCCTGGTTTCTGTTCCCCATGGGAATGACATTGCCTCTCTGTTTGAGCTGGATGCCACCACTCTGCAGCGGGCCGACTGTCTCGTGCCCAGGTCAGTCACTCACATGGGGGCAGCAGTAACAATAACAAGTTACATCTGCTGTAGTTGTATCCACAGGGGGCATTTTTCACTAGGGTTCGCAGCACAGAGCACAGCAGTTGTTGTCAGAAAATCTGCCATTAGGGTGAGATAACGTCGCTTATTTTGACGCCAAACCATCTGCTTTTGTGAATTTTCTTCAACTAAGTGCCATTTTGTTGTTAGTAATAGAACAATCTGAAGTATACTGACTGGATAATTTCACAAACAAGTGGAACTGAAATAGAAGCTAATGGAAGTTTCTCATTCAACTGGCATAATACACATGTACGGTAATATACACGTATTTTATAACAAGACTAAGCGTCTACAGCCATGCTAGCTGCTCTGTGAGGCATGAGCAGCAAGCATGCAGTCAACTAAAAATCATATGTGGTGTAAATGATTTGTCCCATCCCTCCTCAGAAACTCCTATGTGAGACTTAGGCACCTGTGCACCAACACCTGGGTGACGAGCACCAACGTCCCCATCGATGCAGAGGAGGAGCGTCCGGTCATGCTCAAGGTCTACACTCACACACACACACACACACACACACACACACAGTAAAATAAACATGGATGCATTATTTGTAAATTTCTTTTGGCTGCCCCAATAGATTGGCACCTGTCCCACTAAAGAGGACAAAGAGGCTTTTGCCATCGTATCCGTTCCCCTGTCGGAGGTCAGAGACTTGGACTTTGCCAACGATGCCAGCAAGGTCCTGGAGTCCACCGTGAGGAAGCTTCAGTACGGCAATATCGCTCAGAATGAGAGGAGGTACAGATACACAGGCATGACCAAACAGGTGACACAAGACGGTGTGCATGTTTTACGACTTCATATGTTATTTTTTGCCCTTCACATATATTTCAGGTTTGTGACTAAGCTCCTGGAGGACCTGGTTTTCTTCGTGTGTGTGGTACCGAACAACGGCCAGGATGTTCTGTCTGTGGTCACCTCTACACCCAACCGAGAGAGGCAGAAACTCATGAGGGAACAGAACATCCTCGCCCAGGTTGGCACGAGTACACGCACACACACACGCATTTCTGTCTGTCCTTTCTGTCCTTTATGTTGGAACAGAATGCAGATGAAGTTTAACATGAGGGTCCGGGGCTGACAGTGAAATTGTATCGTGTGTCCATTAGTGTCATATTTTAAAATAACCACAGATTGGCCTTAAGAAATGTGTTTATCAAAGTATTTTCCTGCTCTAGTCTGTAGATGCTCGCATGGTTGTTCATCATTATGTATGCGGTATTCTGTTCCTCCAGATCTTTGGCATCCTGAAGGCTCCATTCACAGATCAGGGTGACGGTCCAATGCTAAAGTTGGAGGATTTGGGAGACCAGCGCTATGCTCACTTCAAGTACATGTTGAGACTCTGCTACAGGGTGCTACGCCACTCCCAACAGGACTATCGCAAGAACCAGGCATGTTTCCGCCTTCCACACGATATAATATTGAGTTGTCATCGGGCTCATTAACATGCTCATTATCATCATCATGCGGGGTAGTTTAAGGATAGAGAGCTGGCCATTGACTGGGAGACTGACTGGAAAAATCTATGCAGGGACTACAGCTGCTGTAATGATGCCCTTAATCAAGAAACCTAAGTCGTGCTCAGTCTTTTAATTGATTTGTGGATCAACAGAAATAATTCATGACAAGTTTGATAATGAAAGTGAGCTCATATAATGTTTTCAATTAAGAAATAGAAGTTGTATTCATAAGGAATAAAATGCACCCATTCTCAGCTCAATACACTCATGGCTTTTGTTGCTACAGTCTCCCTTAGTCAGGTATGACCAGCAGCTGATGCTATTGTACTTGTATATGTACTTGCTTAAACTAATTTTATTGAGTAAAAGTGCCAAACATTTGCTGGTTACACCTTTAAAAATAAGATTTGCTCCATTTTCTCGATTTCATTTCATTACAAATTCAATATTTTAGGGATTTTTTTGTGCTTGTCAAGCAAACTAAACATGGCATGACCTCACTTGGGCTTTGATAAGTTTTGCACATTTTATAAGCTAAAGGATTCCTCAGTTAATTGAAAAAAATAGTCAGTAGATTAATTGATAGAACCCAACCCCCTTGATGAAAATAATCATCATTTGCAGCCCTTGAATGGCTCACGTTGAGCTGCTCAGTGGCTAACAGGCGGTGGATGTGACAGGCAGCTCTCAGGTGTAACCGTGGGTAACTTCATGAATGTGAATCAGGGTGTTTTGTTTTTTCCAAAAGTTATCCTGTTCAACAAGTTCTCCCTGCGTAATGATTTAAATGCACTCACTAGATGCAGTGACTCAGCACATTTCTCTGCTTTCTGTATTACTCAGACTTTTTCTCTCTCAACTACACTTCACTACCACTTTCATCAAAAGTGTTTATAACCATATGTTTCTTGTGCCACGCAGGAATATATAGCCAAAAAGTTCTCAATCATGCAGTCTCAGATTGGGTATGAGATCCTGGCTGAGGACACAATCACTGCCCTGCTGCACAACAACCGCAAGCTGCTGGAAAAACACATCACAGCCAGAGAGATTGAGACCTTCGTCAGCCTGCTGAGGCGCAACAGAGAGCCCAGGTCAGACATGTACACCTCCCAAAGATTAGATGACCCAGGGAGACAATTTAATAATAGAAAATATGGAAAAAATCTGACATTGTGCATGAAAATTCAGAATTTGGTTGCGATTGGTTCATTTTGTAACAGAGGGACTGAACACCATCACAGGAGCAGTATAATGCAGAATAATACAATCCAATACAATATGTGAATTTTACTTACGTAACCCTACTTTTGTGAAATGTCTACTCTCCCGTCTATGATCACTGTGACACCATATTTTACATAATAGGGGAACAGACAAAGATGCTACAGCCAGGAATACACACAAACTTCACACAAACACAAACTTGTTCAAATGTGTACAATCAGTTCATGTGTGCTAAAACATTTGTTAAACGTGGTGATTCATGTCTGCGCTACTCTTCTAGATTCCTGGATTATCTCTCTGATCTCTGTGTGTCCAACAAGACTGCCATCCCCGTCACACAGGAGCTTATCTGTAAATTTATGCTGAACCCCACCAACGCAGATATCCTCATCCAGACCAAGTGAGTCACACCCCGTGGTATCTGTATTTAAAGCATCCAAGTTGATCCTGTCATACTTCAGTCGTTCATTTTTAAACATGTATGAACACGCACATTCAGTGCTCTCTGCAGCGTGTTTCCTCCAGCGTGCCTCTTGTGCAATAGATATTTTCAGCAGCAGCAGCTCTACGTCAGAATGTAATGTGTGCAGTTTTTCTAGTAACTGCTTTATGTCACACTCCCTCCCTCGCCCTCCTTCCTCTCCCCACAGACTAATCCCTAACACGGAGACCACCCTGGAGTCCTCTCTGCTGCAGGAGGAGGTGGAGGAGGAGGAGGTTTGGCTCTACTGGATCGACAGCCACAAGGAGCCTCACGGCAAATCCATTCGCCACCTGGCCCAGGATGCTAAGGGCAACCACAAGATGGATGTAGACATCGTCACCTATTACAGGTGACTGTGGCATTTTTGCCTCTGGTTCCCCCATGTGCCACATCGTCTTCCTGTAACACAAAAATAGCTGAAACAAGCAAGCAAGAGATGTTTTTCCTCTTTTCTTCCCATGTCCAGTCTGAAAAACAAAAATCTCTCCCCACGCCCCTCGCCTACTCCTTAGGTACCAGCTCAACCTGTTTGCTAAAATGTGTCTGGACCGTCAGTACCTAGCCATCAACCAGATCTCCTGTCAGCTACCTGTGGATCTGATCCTGCGGTGCATGTTTGACGACTGCCTGCCCTACAACCTCAGAGCCTCCTTCTGCCGTCTCATGCTGCACATGCATGTGGACCGTGACCCACAGGAGGCTGTGGTGCCTGTACGCTACGCCCGCCTCTGGACCGAGATCCCCTCCAAGATCACCATCCATGAGTGAGCGTCTGTCTGTCTGTGTGATTTTGCGTGTCATGTACAGGTAGATTTTGCGAGTTGCCACATGCAGATTGTGATTGTGCTTCACAGGTTCGAGTATGAGTCCACTGACACCTCAAGAGAGGAGATGAAGAGGAAGTTTGCTCCAACCATGGAGTTTGTGGAAGAATACCTGAGAGATGTGGTCAGCCAGGCTTTTCCATTTGGGGATAAAGACAAGAATGAACTCACACTAGAGGTAAAATAAACTCAACATGGTGCATATATGTTTCAAATAGGAGTACTTTCATCCACATTTGTTTTCACACATATGCTATTTCAATGATGTGCATGTTTCACTTCTCTCTTCCAGGTGGTGAATCTGGCTCGTAACCTGGTCTACTTTGGTTTCTACAGCTTTAGTGAGCTGCTGCGCCTCACACGCACTCTGCTGGCCATCCTGGATATTGTCCAGCACCCACTCACCTTCATGAACAAGCTCAACAAGAGCCCAGAGGCTGGTCAGTATCGTTACACAGAATGAGTGCATTGTTTCATTGCATTGGTCGGTTTACTCTTTTATGTAGCACTTTAAACAGTAGATAGAAAGATTAAAGCTAATGAGTAAAACTGTATTTTGTTGTTTCCTATTTAAGATATTTGAACGGGGAGTTCTATATTTTGGCTTACAAAATAGAAAAAGCAAATAAAAATACTCATGATCCAGCTTATGACCAAATGATTTGTCTTCTCCGAGTGCAGGACAGACAAGAGCCCGGCGTCAGTAGTCCTCAGGTTTCTAGATGGGAAATGCAGCGGTTAATAAATGTATGCACGAGCAAGGCAAAAGCATCAGGATTTAGAATTCAACTGTGAAAGTAACAGGGAACAAGCAGAGGGAGAACAGAGCAGGTAGTCTTGCTTTTTAGATCTTGTCAGAGGAACTTTTTTTGGACCAGATAATAACATGAGACATGTTGATATGAGGTTAAAGATGACTTTCTGCAGATCAGAGAGAGAAAGAAAGGACAGATCTGCTCTTGTAAATAATTCAGGATAGAGTGCAACTGGATTGAAAAAACT
The DNA here is from genome assembly GCA_003416845.1 of Oplegnathus fasciatus. Lineage (NCBI taxonomy): Eukaryota > Metazoa > Chordata > Actinopteri > Centrarchiformes > Oplegnathidae > Oplegnathus > Oplegnathus fasciatus. The sequence continues at coordinate 350,021 of NTHP01000227.1, read as the reverse complement.
TTTCCGGAAATGTTTAACATAAGTGGACAAAGTGGTAAATAAAAAGGGTGGTTAGGTTTAATGGTCTGGAAACAATAACTGCAGATTTATTTTTGTTCAGCTGAAAAAAAAAGTTCTGTGCCATCCATTTTGATGTCCTCAGGGCCTTTGTTTTAGCCTTTATGACACACATAGTCAAACTTTCTCATGCTTGAGCTGAAATACGTCAACTAAGTGAATAGATGTGAATGATAGGCTTTACACATGCACAATGCAAACTGTGTGAAGATGAATGTTTCCTTTAGGCAACAACGTCCTGCGCACGATCCACGGAGTTGGGGAAATGATGACTCAGATGGTGATGAGTCGAGGTGTGCCGCACAGCCTCCCTGACTCCTCTCCCTCTCTGCGCTACGGAAAGGGACACTTCCTGCTGGACAATGAGGATGTCATGGTGATGGACACCAAGCTGAAGATCATCGAGATCCTGCAAGTAAGCGCCACCTACTGGATGTACTTTTAGTGATTTCTGGTGCAATTTGGCATCTTTCAACTGTGTGATTTCAGTGTTTGATTCTACTTTTGTGTGCTTTTTCATTTCCCTGTTAGTTCATCCTGAGTGTGAGGTTGGATTATAGGATCACATACTTGTTGTCCATCTACAAGAAAGAGTTTGGGGACAAGACCATTACTGACAGTTCTGCCTCTGTGTCTGAGATGCCCCTAGTGACACGTGAGACTTTATTCTCCCTTAATGCAAATACTAAAGTGTTCTTTTGCAGCCTGCCATACTTTACTGACCTGTTGTCCGCTTTATTTTGTTTCCAGCTTCTGAACCAGACATAGATGAGATTGCAACCAAAGCAGAGAGCATGTTTGCAGGAAGGTAGGTGGAACAATCACACAGAGAAATTAATTAAAGATGTAATCTGATTATTTTTCAATGATCTGGTTCCTCAGTCTCTTTGGACTTTTTCACATCTGCTCAAAAACTCCTGTCTAAGCTTTAATGTGCATATGTGTGCACGTGGATTGACTGCATGCGTATGTATGGTCTCAGCTCAGAGTTAAGCGCGGTGGAGCTGGATGATGAGGGTGGCCGGACGTTTTTGAGGGTTCTGATCCATCTCATCATGCAAGATTACCCCCCGCTGGTGTCCGGCTCGCTGCAGCTCATCTTCAAACACTTCAGCCAGAGAGCCGAGGTGCTGCAGGCCTTCAAACAGGTAGCGACACAGCAGTTACACTCCAGCATTTGACACTCGGTGAGCAGACAGAGTGTGGCATTAGGCACTTCCTGAGTTAAGTGGTTTTTGTCATGGTTGATGTAATCAGTTTTGGATTAGGAGGGCTCTCCAAAGGGCCAAACAGCAGCTGTTGTAAACTGTTTCACTAAGAGCTTCCTCAGCTGGAATCTAGAGCTGCACAAACTCCCATTTTAACAACGCGCTGACTCTCCAAAGTGGTGCACTGAGACTTCTTGGCAGAGATATGCTTTCACACACATTTGTTCTTTTAATATCTTTATGTCTGGTTTATTTCTCATCCAGTGTGTGTGTGTGTGTGTGTGTGTGTGTGTGTGTTTTCCAGGTCCAACTGCTAGTGTCAGAGCAGGATGTAGAGAACTACAAGCAGATCAAGGCAGACCTGGACCAGCTGCGTCTGACTGTTGAGAAATCAGAGCTGTGGGTGGAGAAGAGTGGAGTCTACAGCAATGAAGACCTGGGGGTCAGGCAGGGCAAAGAACAGAACATCGAGGTGCTGTACCATCATTTAATGGTATCCAGCATCTAAAAGCAAAAATTCACACTGCAGATTTTAGTGTGACATTTATTTTTCCACAGGGAGTTACTATATTTATCTTAAACATCCCACCAGTCATTCAGCTGCGCTGTAAATGGCTTCTTTGTTTGTTGTTATTGTTCATCAAAGCTGATGGAAAGCTGTTTTGTTAGCTTAGAACTTTAGTGGAATAATGAATAATGAATAATGATGTCTTGGAGAACAGGAACCTGCTGTAAATCAGTTTTTATTAGTCAGGCCTGTAACAAATACAGCAGTGTGTGTTTTTACATCATTATTGTTACAATAATAGGGATGATAAGCATCAGTGCAGGGACTTTTCCCACTCCACTGTGACAAATGCCGGTAATTAGAGGCTGGATGTAGAGGTTGTTGTACACCAAAGATGAACATTTAGTTAACTGTGTCATAAGCTTAAAGCAGTTGAATTATTTAACATACTATTAAATGTATTAATGAAATCAAAATTGATAATTGATTGTTTGTTTTTTCTTCATGTATGTCTCTTGTCAGGAGGTCGTCCTGAGCCCAGTACAGGATGGAGATAACAAACCTCAAATTGACAGCAACAAAGCAAACAACTACAACATCGTCAAAGAGGCGAGCTCCACGTCTTTATTTCCAGGTTATTCTTGTCTTTTTGTTCTGCAGTGTGTCTATAATAGATGTGTGTATGTGTGTGTGATGTTTAGATCCTACTGCGGCTCAGTAAGCTGTGTTATCCCAGTAAGAAGAGTCGTGTGCAGCAGCAGCGGCTGCTGAAGAACATGGGGGCCCATACCGTGGTGCTGGACCTGCTGCAGATCCCTTATGAGAAGGTGAGTAACAACACAAAACTGCAGCCAACTGAATAACTCGTCGAATTTGATGTTTCTGTGAAATCTTTAACGTGGTTTCTTGATGTCTCTCTGTCTTACATTCTCTCTAATAAGCTTTCTTTTTATTTGTTTGCTTCTGCCTTTGCACAGAGTGATGACAAGATGAATGAGATCATGACCCTGGCACATACGTTTCTGCAAAATTTCTGCAGAGGAAACCCTCAGAACCAAGTTCTGCTACATAAACACCTGAACCTCTTCCTCACTCCAGGGGTATATTGATATGACCTCGCTGTACTCAGAATTAGCCTCTAATGAAAAATACAAGGTCCAAAACAACAGCAGCCAGACAGCAGCAAGAACAGTTTTCTTTGTTTCTTTTTTTTCTGTCATACAAATCAATCAATATACTGTTTTTATGAAGTTTATGTTCTTCTAAAAGACCAAATCATGACTCCTGTTTTTCACCAGTTGCTGGAAGCTGAGACAATGCGTCACATCTTTATGAACAACTACCAGCTGTGCAATGAGATCAGCGACCGCGTGGTCCATCATTTTGTCCACTGCATCGAAACACACGGAAGACACGTCCAGTACCTCAAGTTCCTGGAAACCATTGTGAAAGCTGATGGGAAGTATGTGAAGAAATGTCAGGACAAAGTGATGACAGAGGTGAGAGTAACATCACTCCACAAGATAGTGAAGCTTCCACAGGATTATTTTTGAATGAATTGCAAACACTGATCACCTGAAAAATGGAACATGTCTCTGTCATTACTGTTATTGGAGTATAAACATTGACAAATACTACTGAAGAGGTCTTATTTCTTATTTCCTCTTCAGTCCACAGTTTTTAGAAGATTAGAAGATTGTGTCATCTTATGGAGTATACAGATACCTTACAGTCATTTATGTGTACTGTTTAGTTGCAGGATGCATTAAATTACATATTAATCAGTACTCTTAAAAATAGTGAAATTCAATGCTTTAAGATATGCAGCTCATTGTGATATTGCACATGTGTTACGTTAAGGAATATTTGCAAATGAATACACTTGTGCTTTTATGCATTTGTTAGTATAGCTGTTTATGTTTGACATGTTATGGTGATAGTGGCAGGACCTCAGGAAAACCCTGCATTTACCTCATGTAACTTTTCTGTGGGTCCAGCTGGTGAACGGAGGCGAGGACGTGTTGGTGTTCTACAACGACCGCTCCTCCTTCCCAGTGCTGCTGCACATGATGGGCTCTGAGCGCGAGCGGACAGATGAAGATGGAGCTCTGGCCTACCACAACACGCTCGTGGAGCTACTGGCTGCCTGCACCGAGGGGAAGAACGTCTACACCGAGCTGAAATGCAACTCTTTGCTACCACTGGACGACATTGTCAAAGTTGTCAACGATGTCCACTGTATACCAGAGGTAAAGGCTTGAAAATAGTAACATAGCTTGAGTTTTATGGTATAGATAATAAATATACATTTTGTCAAAAGTTTTATAACATTTTTGGGTACAATTTAAAGCCTCTTTAATCTCTCTCTTACCTGAAAATAACCAGGCATCTTATTTCTTATTTCTTTATCCGCCAGGTGAAAACTGCTTATGTGAATTTTGTGAATCACTGCTACGTGGACACAGAGGTAGAAATGAAGGAGATCTACACCTCCAACCATATCTGGAAGCTCTTTGACAACTTCCTGGTGGACATGTCCAGTGTAAGGCTCTGTCAGACTGAAAGGTCACACATGTCTGCCTGATGCTTTTCTAATGAGGCAGTGTATGTGCCAAGATAAATTGGGGCTCACTCGTATGCTAAATCTCTTCACATGCTGCATGTGCAGAGAAAGTGATAGAGATGTGAGGTTGAGGTTGAGCTTATTCTGAAGTTTTCCTCTATTTTCGTTTTTGTATTTAAGGTGTGCAACACTACCACAGACCGTAACCATGCCGATCCTGCCTTGGAGAAGTATGTGACAGAGACAGTGATGGCCATTGTCAAGGGTTTCTTCAGCTCACCTTTCTCCGTCAACCACTCCAACCTTCAGGTATTGTTTTTCACCTCTGACAAGCAGGTGAAATGTTGCCGCAGAGGGAGGCTCACTCACGGCACGTCCAAACCCTTTGCCAACTTTTAGCTACTTTACAGTAAAAATATCTGACAGCAGACTGCCTCCTTCACTGCACCTTCGACTGGGACCTTCTTCTTTCATTGCAGACATTTGTACCTAGAGCAGTTGCTTGAGGTATATTACGCGGAAGTCTGTATTAATGTCTCCTATCAGAGACAATATTGAAGTTTTCCCATCAGGATTATCTCTGTCTTTCTCTACGCTTATGCCCTTTTTAAAGAACAGTATTCCCTGCTCTCTCTCCTCTTTTCACAGACAAACCAGTCTGTCTTCATCAAGCTGCTCCAGTCTGCTTTCAGGATCTATAACTGCACCTGGATCAACTCAGCTCAGAAGGCCAATATTGAGAGCTGTATCAAAACACTGGCTGACGTTGGTGAGTGTTGCTACTCTGCTGTCCAGCCTTTGATTATTAACAGTTTTGGAGATAGAGGCATTGGAATATCTTTAAAACATATTAAAATGTAAATTAACAATAAATGTAGTAGCATATGTATTGATTGTGATAATTTTGTACCCATATGTATTCAGAGATGGGTTGTTTTTCATGTCACTTATGCACATGTCACAGTGTAAGTAAGAGCTGCACAGAACCACTGATCACTGAGAAGCTCTATTGGATCAACTGGTGCCTGTGTTGTGTTTGCTGTCTGAGCAGAACAAATAAACTCACACCGACATCTAACCCTTCATGTTCTTCCCCCAGCTAAGGCACGGGCCATAGCCATCCCAGTGGACCTGGACAGTCAGGTCAACACTTTGTCTCTCAAGGTCCATAGCAACATGGTGCAGCGAGCAGCCAAGGACTGGAGGACTTCTGCCCGCACACGACCCCGCAAGGAGCCCCTGGGTGGCCCTGACTACAAGAACATCATTGAGAAGCTGCAGGTGCACATTTTTTTCGACAAGACTAGGAGTCTACAGCCATGCTAGCAGCTCTGAGACTGCACGTAGGCACAGCAGTGCTTTTGAGCTTGATGCTAATGTCGGCTAATGTTTTGATCTAACGATGGTGAACAAAGAACACAGTTTTTATATTCATTCTGAAAGTGACATGAATGTCTGGTCAAAATTGTCAACCTCATGGTGGCACTAGAGGAAAAGTCAGGGATCACCAGAGTTCCTAGGCTACATCCTCTGGGGACCATGGCTATCTGTATGAAATTTCATGGCAATCCATTAACAAGTTGTTGAGATATGTCAGTCTGGACCAAAGTGGTGGACAGACCAACTGGCATTGCCATCTCCAGAGTCATGCTGCTAGCATGGCTAAAAGAAATTACACTAACAGAAGTTGTGAACTTTACGAGAGCTTTTATGTATCTTCAGCAGTGTCAATCTCTCCAGGACAGCATTTGATTGAGCCTTCATGTGTGTCTGTCTGTGATGTACAGGGGGTTGTGTCCCTTCTGGAGGAGCAGTTCAGTCCGAAGGTTCAGGCAGAGTTCTCTGTGCTGGTGGATGTTCTTCACAGCCCCGAGCTGCTGTTTCCAGAGGCTGCTCGGTTACGCTGTGAGAGTGGAGCTTTCATGTCCAAGTAAGTCACTGTTCATAACCTGTGTATGGAACAAAGAACACATTCCTCACTTTTGAAGGCCCGGAGGCCACGTTTTAAAGCGTTAGTCTAGCTACAGGGGAGACTAGAAGATGAGGTAGGATAGCTGTTATTTTTTGCTGATATTCAATATGTGCAAAGTTAAAGATTAGCAGTACTTTTTTGCCAGGGTAGAAAAACTTGCATTAATTAAAACCTACACTAATTAACTACCTCTAACTACTATTGTTATTATATTTATTCAGTAGTTGGGAGACTCTGGAAAAGAGTTGAAAATGAAGAAATGCAATTATAAAAAACATATTTGATATTTGACATTAAGCTTTAAAATGAACAATAGTGAAAATGTAAAGAAAAAAAGATAATTTAATGTCTGTGGTCAGTGGACTACTCAAACGTATTAGATATTTCACAAAACATTAGTTTTATACATCATCAAACCTCCAGGGGTGCTATTACTCTGCTGCTGTCTGACCTCCCTGGGGAACAGAAAAGGAGATTTCACCTGTGGTGATCAATAAAGTATTGCTTTGTTTTCACTTGTGAGCCAGTGACTGCATTAGCAGGACACAGCTGTAAATGATACAGCACTTCCCTTGTCACCCTGTCAGGCTGATCAAACACACCAAGAAGCTTATGGACAAAGAGGAGAAGCTGTGTATCAAGATCCTGCAGACACTCCGAGAGATGCTGGACAAGAAGGAATGCTTTCAGGAGTCTGTGAGTAGTATGTCACCGAAACATGGCTTTCAGAAGTCAAACTCTAGGATCCTCATTCTCTCACTGTTACATAAAAAACCCCCACATTAATTAGGTAAAATTATCTAAAAGTTTGCTGTGGATTTTGCCCTGTCTTCAAGCGCCAGCAGTGCTGTACTCCTATCAGCAGTGCAGTGTAGTCCTTGTTTTCTCCCAGGTCTGTCGGCCCAGAGCCCAGACTCCCCTTCATCAGTATGCTGTGGGCCTTTCTATGTTACATAAGGCAGGGAGGCACTTGAGGACACACTCACACTGAGAGGGAGAATAGGAGGGAGGAAGTAAGGGAAGGAGGAGGAGAAGGAGGAGGAGGGGGGCAAGCACTGAACAAACAAATCAATACTGCAGCGAGGGAGAGGGGGGGTGCAGCAGGAGACGGGCTCCTGCTGCACCCCCTCTCGGCCAGAGGCCCGGAAAGTGAATGACAAGAGTTGGTAGAGGAGACTTAAGGAGGTGGCTGAGTGTGTGTATGTTTGTGCGCACCAAGGGGGTGGAGGGTGAGGGCCAAAGTACAAAAAAGTCAGGTCTGTAATCACCTTTGGAAGGTTTAGGATGGTTTGTTGCAGCTGCGTGGCGAGAGGAGGTGACGCTGTGCAAATCGCACAGTGCAAAATGTGCTGCTCCAGTCAAGACTTCAATCAGCATGAAGAAGACAACAACTCCAAAGAATCATCCATTGTTTTGCATTGTTCAGAGCTCAGTTTATTGTAGTGAACATTGTCCTGAAGTAAACTGGGAGAAGGCATGTGTCGCTGTCATCTGATGTGGGATTTCATGCAGACATGATTATTTTTGGCTGACAATGCTGTCCTATTAAAGGCTGTTTTTGTTGCATCAGAATGTCACTTGTTAAAATAGAATGCATGCATGTGCCTGTACCCTCTCTTTCAGTGTAATTGCATTAGTAATACTGTCAAGACTACCTTTCTCAATATAGTACGTGTCAGCCAGTGTCACTTACAGCTGCTTGAGGAGTCAGAGTTTTGTTTTCCCTATTATGTCTGCGTCTTGTGTCAGCCAGCCAAGCTGTTTTTCGAAAGGCAAATTATTCAACAGTTGTGTGGAACAAGATCAGAGGAATTCAAAGTGGAAAAACAGTCACTTTTTAAAAGCGGCTCGGCGCATTCGAGAAGCCAGACAGTGCGGTAACGATATGTGAAATGTCAGTTTGTGTAGGTGTGCGTGAGTGTGCTCAAGCATGTATTTGTGGCCTCTCTTTGTCATATCCCTGTAGCCCTGAGCGTGGAGCTGCAGCCTCACTGCACAGGAGAGAGGGAGGGAGAGAGAGAGAGAGAGAGAGGGAGGGAGAAAAACGATTGATGGAAATAATGAGAGAGGGAGAGGCAGACAGACAAAAAACAGAAGGAGAGAGAGACAGAGTGACAGCATAGGCAGCAGAGGTTGGTGGCTCCCCTGGGGTGCAATGAGTGGGTGGAGGAGAGTGAGAGAAAGAGATGGAGGGAGAGTGATCGAGGGAGGGAGGGAGGGAGGGAGGCAGCCATGTGAGGAGCCATGTGAGTGGAAGGGAAAAAAAAGTGGGCAGCGGCTGCAGGGTGAGGGATTGGAGAGAAGCGGAGTCTGCTCAGTCCATGAGGAGACAGGGCAGGGGGTGCGCTTACGTAACAGCCTGCAGTGGCTGAGCCAGTGTCACGTGGACCATCACGTTCTCTCTCCCTCCCTCTCTCCCTCCTTACTCTCACTCTTCTGTCCGCTCGCTGCCTCTCTCCTCCTCCTTTGCCCCCTCCGCGCTTTGTCTGAGTCTATCGCATTCTGTCTGCCTGCCCGAGTTATTTTCTCTGTCCCTCTCCCCTCTAGTCCCAGCCGGGCCCTGCTCTCTGTTTGCCTGGGTCATGCCAGGAGGGCTGGTTGGGCAGCGAGGGGAAGATCTGCGGCAGTCACAGTATAGAGACGTGTTGGCTCTCACTGCTGCACTTCGCTTGTTTTGGCTGTCAGAGAAGGGCAGCTTTATAAATATTTGTGCTCCCACTTGCCCTCAAGATGTCTTGGGTGATGGAGGTTTTTGAGGGGAAAAAAGACCTGAAAGAATGTTTCATACATACTGATACTTTATACAAATCTTACATGGAAGAAAGTATGCATAAAATAATATTGCAGACTTAAATTTGAACTGTTTTCTCATCACATGCACTTTGTCACTTAAAGGATAAGACTGGTGTTATTCTATACTTTTCTGATTGTCAAATGAGAAACCAAGCCAGTAATGCATCAGTCCGTCTCTCAATACTGTCCGACTTCCCGACCATGTCTACCCTGATACTCAGCTGCAAGCGCATTTGTTGCTGCTGAAAATGTAAATCTTTAAAAGTGTGTCACAAATATGTTTCATTTTTAAAAAATGCCAAGTAACTTCTGGGTACTTTAGTTTTTTACAAATGTTACTCAAACAGGAATGAATCACGGGTTTGTTGGGGACTATTTTTTATCTGTGGATTAATACACATTTTTAAGGCGCTACTGAGTATTTAAAGCACCATGTTGTCGGATTCAAGATACTTAATTTAAATTAACTGTCATGTGCATTAAAATGCCACCAGGACCGAGCATCTTGGTGGCCTCGTGGCTAAGATCCATACAACATTACAATATCCCCAGTTTGACTTCAGCCAGGAACCTTTGTCACACTCCCCCTCTTTGCTGTCATCTGTCACCTCTTCTCTGTCCACCTTTGATTAAAGTCAAAAATTCCCCCCAAAGTACTTGAAACTTAAAAAATGCCACCAGTGCATTTCCATACAATGTATATGCTCTCAACAATATTGATTAATATACATGGACTCCAAATTAACTACAGTACCCGTGTACATCATCATAAAGGAACCAGTTTTTTTTATAGTTTTTGGACAACAATGGAGATATATGGCACAGAGGAATAAGTTATATCAGACTTTGAATGCACAGACATTACTTGTCAGCAGCATCAATTCATTGTTGGTTTTATTCTTTTCATGGAATTTGTTAAGAACAATTTAGAGTATCACTAGTAGCAGTATCACTTTAACACAGTGGCTCAAGGTTTTTTAAACTTGTGCATATTTTAGTTGTTATTCGATGTTTTCTGTGAACACATGCATGCATATGTATGTAATGTGCTGCCATGCGTATGTGCATGTAAGCGTGTCGTCTTGTTGACAGAGGACTGAAAAAGCCAGTTATGTAATGTAAACCACTCTCACACTCTCTTTCCTCCCTCTCTTTCACACTCATCCCTGTCATTCACACGCTGCATCTGTCTGTCTGTCCTGCTTTCTCCTCCGGTCCCTCTCTCACTCTCTTTCTGTCTTGCTTGCCAAGTTTCACACCACCTGCCCAAGGCAAAGCAGATTTGCAGATTACCACCCTCTCGAAGCTAAGCGCATCACACGGACGCATGTAGACGTAAAGCTTCGCTCAGGCACACACACACACACACACACACACAGGCACACAGGCACACACACACACACACACACACAGGCATGCTCCCAGGCATGCACTGCCACGCTGGCTGTCCCTGAGTGAGCTCATCCTGCAGGGTTTTCCCTGTTTGTCTGTCTTCTCATGGGAGAAGTGGAACATGGCTTAGGTTCATCCACAGGGAGCAGGTCAGGCAGGCAGGCAGAGAGTTGGGTGAGCTCATGGATACCTCGTATAGTTTGACCTTTGGCTGGATTCAGGCTGACACAGCATGCTGAGTCAAGTCAGAAAGTTGGAGTTAGGAAATGTAGAACCTAAATCTGGACCCTGAGTGCCTTCAGGTTTCATATATTTTTATCTAATGCCAAAAAATGATAATAATTTGTGCGTAAATCTATGTTTTACTACCTGAGTTTGTGCTGAGAAGGTCCTTCCTTCCTTCCTTCCTTCCTCTCGCCCTCAATTCCCTCGATCCATCAGTCAGGTGTCTGTTAGTTGAGTATTATGGTTTGGTTTCCATGGCGATGAGGGATTAGCACATGTTGTTTGTCTGTCTGGTCTGGCTGTGTCTGGGCACAGGAAGTCTGTGTACCCTGTGTAGCAATGCCTTCAGACCAGGAGCCGCAGAGGAAAGAGACATCCTGTAAAAACCACTTGTAAAAATGCGAAAGGCCTTGACTTCATGCATCTGAGGTCCGCTATGAATGAGATTAGTTGTCATTGTGAACAGTGTTTTGACACAGTTCATAGCGTGTTATTTCAATCTGATTGCATGTGAGTTAGGTCTCTTGTGCTTAGAGAGGCACATGACAGGCGACAGGATGAATCATATGAATTTGAAAGCCTCTAGCTTTCAATTTTGCTAATGCACATAGCTGGTGGACAAAGTAACAGAAACATTTAGTGAACCTCATCTTGTTTGATCTTCTGTTGACATTGTTTGAGGTGGTCATATCTGAGGGTGTGGTTTGTAGTGCTATTAAGCAAATATCCCGTTAGGCGCCTGTCAGTCAGTGCTCATCAGTGTCTACTTGTGACCATTGTTCCTCTTTGCCAACACAGTTTTCCTGCATTTGGCACTCACTGTATGTCATCATCAGTTTGAGACTTTCCCCCTTGCCACATTACACAATTTGGCAATGTTTGTAACTAATGCACTACCAAAATAGGTAGTAACTATCTTTGTGCCCCTCTGTAAATTCCCTTATGTTGCCATGGCAATGCATTTAAGAAAATAGTGACATCTATCAAAGCTGTAAATCTGTATTCAATTTGACTTATTTATGTAGACTATTTAATTATGATTGACTGAATTGTTGTTGCAACATACGCCGCTGGTCAACAGCAGACGCTCACCAACACTGATGGAAAAAACTCCACAAACTACACACTCAAAAATGACTCGCTGTACTGAGCTAAATGCTAACATCAGCGCATTAACAATGGGGTATGTGGTAATGTGGTATAATGTTTACCATGGTCGCCATTTGCTAATTAGCGAAAAACACAAGTACAGCTGAGACTGATGGGGATGTCATTAGTTTTGCAGGTATTTGGCATATTTAAATTTGACCTGTTGATGGCGCTAGATGAAAGGTAAGGTATTATCAGCACCATTACAATTCATCCTTTGGGGGACATGAATGTCTGCACCAAATTTTATGGCAATCCATTTAATAGTTGTTGAGATATTTCAGTCTGGACCAAAGTGGTGGACTGAGCGACCAACAGACAGACAGGCTAACATTGGTATCCATAAAGCAATGCCCCTGGCATGGCTAATATCCAAACCCTCAGTAGAATTTCATTTACTGCAGGGCTGTTTTATTGTAAGGTGTTTCTCTTATTTTGTCCACCTTGTATACATGCTCTGGTACTAGCGAGGAAGAGGAAACAAACAAGCCTCGCTTGTACCTTGCCAGCAACCCTATCTTCAACGTTACAGTCTTCCTAACAAACACAATCAGCACTTAACAATGTTAGCGAATCACATGTAACACTTCCACAGTGAACTGGCCAGCTAACAGTTGGCCTTTTTCTGAATGCTTGTTTACGCTGCTGGTCTTGTATTTCCCTGAACCAGTCTCACCAATTGCTTTCACATGTGGGCTTAATTTGTTTTGCTGCATTTTATGTGCTGTGGAATTGCAGCTTGAAAAACATTATAAATGGCGGCACGTGATGCTTGTGTTCGCGCATGAGTGTCTCTTTTTATCAGATGCATGTAGCATGGTAGACTGTTGGGCCTGTGCACAGAACTGCAGAGCCACCTGTAGGGGCCGTGGGTCAGGAAACGTTTCATTATACAGAAGGGAAGAGAATTGGAATGAGGAAGAGCAGAGATGTAATAGAAATGGTTCTGTCTGCCTAACTCTAATTTAAATGAACAGCATCACCTAACATAGCTTAGCACAGCCCAGCATTAAAGAGCATTAACAGTAATTCACTCTATGACTAACAGTAGCAACATATAACTCTAACTCTAGTTCCTGTTTACACACTCTGTATCCAGGGCCGTAGCCATCCTGAGGTCCATCTCCACCGCACATTTAATTATATTCTCTAAAAATTTTATTTAAATGGAGCAGTTCTTTCAAGGAAATTCTTGAAATCAACAACTGTTTATAAACTATAAACTCTTAACTACAAAAACTGTCTCTATTTTCCCCATAATTAGTAAGACATTACATACTATTTCCAGGAAACTTAGGGACTCCCTTAGGAAATGATTTGGAAATTATGGACCGAAAAAAGTAAACCCATAAAACGACCCACTAAGTAAAGCATTACCGTTTTATATAAAACTCTAAATGCTGTTACAAAGTCTTCTTTATGCTCTCTGGAGTGAAATGCTGGTGGAAAAAGTACAGAATCCTGGTAAATAAAAAAAAAAGGCGGGTCTAAAAATACTGGAATCTACCTGAAAAATGTGCATGTTTTAAACTGTAAAATGGAAACTCCAGCAACGTTTCCCAGAATTCCCACAAAGAATATAGATGACGTGGCCTCACTGTCCTCAAAGGTAGCTACAGCCCTGCCTGCGTCTTCCTCTGTCTTCACTCTTCATGTTCCCAAAGTGTCTGTACTACAACAGCATGATAATATGACTGCATGTGTCTTGATTTCCTGATTTTGTCCTATTCATGAAATGACTCCCTTGGCGAGAAAGCCTTGCAAAACACATTGATATGGATATGTATTATATTACGGTTTAAGCTTTTCACTTTCCCTCCAGTTCCAAGCCGAGGAGGAGCTCACTGACTCCTTAGAGGCAGCTGAAGTCTTTATTAGATAACATGCAACACATGCTTTTATACTGTGCATGATCAGATTGAGTTTTCATATCATGTGTTAATGATAACAACAGTATAAATGGTAGAGTTTGAGTTTGAAACTCTTTCCTGAACAAAGTGTGCTGACTGCAGTTTCTGCTGGGACCTAAATGTTGTTTCCTGATGGTAAAGTTGTTGGATGTTATTCAGCCCTCACATGGCCTGTGGGGAAACTCGTTCTGTGTCACAGTGTACTTGATCAGCTTTCCCCACTGTTTACAAAAGACACACACCCAGAGTCCGCTCAGGTTTCTGTTGTGGGAGAAAGTAACACAGAAAAGAAAACTATTAGCCCCCCCGATCTGAACCGTGTTTGGGCAACATTCTCCTCCTCTGTGGCCTGAGTCTGCGCTATAATCGACCTTGTCTGACCTGAACAGCTCAAGCCTCCCCCGCCCGTTCCTGCCTCTGTCTGTCTTGGTTCACAGCTGGTGCTGCCCTCCGCTGCCTGTGTGAGTTTTCAGACCACCTAAAGAAGCACAGGGCAGGCTGGTGTCTTTGTCTTTTTCTCTATGCATCTCTCCGGAGTCGGAGAGATCTGCAGACAGCAGAGCTGCGAGGGGCATGGGGGAGGGAGGGGAGAAGAGGGGGTGCGAGGCTGCCGGAGGTGGGGATCGGCAGCTCATCCCCAGCTTGGACACCAGAGCCGCAGTGTGGCGTGCCGGTGCACATTTTAAAACACCACGACTGTCTGCTCCTCGCTAGGTTTTGTTTGCTCCCCCCCCCCACTTCTGTCACTTCTTCTACCTCTATTTCTATCTCTCTTTCTTTCTCGTGGCTCTTACATCACCTGACTGGAGTTTTTTCTCATCAATGCAGCAGCAAGCAGATGAGTCAGGCTGGGCTGACTCTCCTCTACCGCCATCCTGCCTCCCCTCTCCTCCCCTCTCTCTCTGCAGACCAAGCCAGCAGACTGCATCGCCCAGAAGGGAGGCAAACAAGAGCAAAAACCTGTCACCCCCACCCCCTTTTCAACTTCCCCCGCTGGAGTGTCTCTTTCACTGGTGGTTTGAGAGTAGTGTAAAACCAACACGTCCTCTGTCAGAAAAGGGGAAATGTTAAGTCAAACATGATTCAATCTGCAATCAGTCAAAGACGTGCATTGGGATGCGTTGCCTTATAGAGTGTAGTGCTGAGTTTGTAGTTGCACTGAGAGTGTGTCTGTGCATTGCTGTGTGGAAATGAGAGAGGCTAGCTCAGTGGATCCTCACCTTCAGTTCAAGAAGTGTGCGTGTGTGTGTGTCTGTCTGTCTGTATGTGTATGTGTTTGTGAGACAGCTCAGCCAGACAGTGCAGGCAGACAAGTGTCTCTGCTGACTGCAGATGAGATGGAGTGTTTACTGACACAGGGAGCATCAGCTACACGTGCTCCTCCACATCTTCACTCTTCAGCGCACTTAGGTTGAGGCTCTTCAGCTGGACCGTGCCTGGGCAGCCTTCATGGCGAGGCATGGAGGTGCCTCATTTGTCTGATCTCTCACTGTCAAAATATTGATGGTCTTTTTTTTGAAGGGTGCAGTTTGGAGTGGTGTTGAAAACATATCATCAATAGTGGCCAGTTTTCCTCTTTGATAATTCAATTTCAGTGTTTAGCAGAGACTTTTGTGCCACATTACAGTTTCTCGGTGTTTGCAGTGCACCAGCAATTTACGGTAAGCAGCAACTACTGTAAACAACGCTTACAAAGGCAGCTACACAAATGAGTCATATTAAGCTGAATACCAATTAGCAGTATGTGTCAGCTTTAATAGAGGTGTGACAATCACAATGAGGGAACTTGCAGGGGGACAAAGAGGCCAGAAAATCGCTGCCTGAGTTGTTGGTGCGTCAGTCGCAAAGTTATGTAATGTAATGAATAGAAAAGGTTTAAAATTTATGACAGGGATAGTGACTTTAAATGAGAGGAACAACGGATTGCCGTGATTGAATAATCTGATCACAGTTTAAATCGTTTAGTGTATAAAATGTCAGAAAAAAGTGAGAACACACAAGTTCGTAGAGCTCAAGATGACATCTTCAGAGTTCTTGTTTTGTCCGAGCAACAGTCCAAAGCCCAAAGATATTTCATTTACTATGATATAAAAAAGAGAAAAGCAGCAGCAAACACTCACATTTGTGAAGCTGCAGCCAGAAGATGTTTGGCATTTTTACTTGATGAACTTAATTGATTAAACGATTATTAATCACATGATAAAATTGTTGGCGATAAACATTTTGTCGATTGACTTAATTGATTCCTCAACTAATTGTCTCAGCACTCATCTGCTTAACAACATCTCAAACTACGGCCTAAAAAAGGGTCATCAGGTTGGATCAACACCTCAGTACCACCACAGTATGAGCTTCATCAAAACTGTATTTACTGCAAAGGTCTAGTATTTTCAGGTGTTCCTGTTATTTTGTCCACCGCCTGTATCTCAGGGGAAGGCTCATTGTCTTACTAACGCATTTCCATGGAAACAACAGGTGGCTCCCTACAGTCAATTCATCTTTTTGCTCCACCCTTCAATCAATCTGTTCATCCATCTACTCATCCATCCTTTCACTATGTTGATCAATAATGACGGGGGTGAGGTGTCATCAAAACGAGGCCATTTTGAGGTCGTTAGGTTCCCATAGAAACTGATGCTGACCACCCTCAGTGCCCATACATTCTTTATGTGCCATCCCTCCGTACATACATACATCCATTGCTCCCTCCTGCTGTGCTATGAAAATAGGCGTTGACAAGCACAATGCAAGTCGCCTGTCAATCACTCTCGCACTTCGATTACACAACCACTGTAGAGAGATTATCTCCATGAATCCTTTAATCTCATTTCTGCTTATCTGCGTCAAATGTCACAAGAGACGCAGAGAGATGTTTGAGAGATATAGAAAGAAAATAAACACAGTCCTTAGATAAATGTGTAGCTAGGAGCAATCTGGTGTTGTGTAATGCGTTGTTTGGCGCATATGCATGAAATATAATGACACACGAATGACCACATGCAGTCTGCTTTTATCACTTCTTTGCTACACTGACGTATGTGTATTTGTTTCAATTGGAATTCACTTTGTCAAACTTTTTTCAATGCAGTCTCCACAATCACAGAAGTCCATGTTGTTGAAGTTGCTCTTTATGAAATTGTATGAAGTTGATGTCAAACATCAATATAAAGGATTTCAGGACAGACTATCACTGATGGTAACAAACCCAAATCCTAAAAAGACACAAAACTCTTTTTCATCTTTTTTTCTGACTTGGCTGCCATCTCATAAATGCTCAGTTAAGATCTAGTTATAGGACACTTAACATTATTATTGTCATGCTCCTCATTGAGCGGCTCCAATTTCTTTGTTGATATGGGCATTGTCATCCTGGAAGCCATCGTTCCCGTCAAGAAAGAAATGCGTCATGGGATGGTGATCATTCCTATTAGGTGTAAGATGAAATCTGCTCAGGCCTCTTGTTTGGATGATTGGGTGGATTTCATGCCAGTGAATACACCACACCACGATTGTCCTCTTGGATGGGACATTTTGTTAATGTGTCCTGTTATTTTTATGGCTTACATGATGCTACTTTCTCAAAATGTGTTCAAATGTGAGTTTCCTAGTTTGAGGCTGGTACTCTCTCAGACTGTGATATGGATTTAACATCATGATTTCTGTCTCCACAGGGAAACGAGTTGAGAAAGATTCTCCTCACACGCTACTTTGGAAATCAAAAGCTTCTCTCCAAGTCAGAGCTTGGGAGTGGAAACAGCTCATCTGGCGGCTTTGTCAAGCCGTCATCCGGAGGTACTGAGAACCCCAAATAAACCCAGTAGACACTGCAATAACTACTCACTGCAGAGGAAACAACAGCAGCTAACATGACAGCACTCCACTTCTTAGGAGAAGCGCTGTTTGACAATTGCTGGCAGACTTTGAATCTGGCTAAAGTGATTCTTAAAGCACCAAGTAAATATATATATGCAGTATTTATGTCCAAATATATAGTTAATATAATTAGATTAGAATAAAATGACCAGTAATGTGTGCAGTCTGTTTAGAGCACAGTTATGTTAAATGTTAATATTCTCTGCAGGAGGTTCTCCCATGCTGGACTCTGACAAGCCAGGCAGCAGCGTGGTGGAGATCCAGTGTCTCCTGGACAACGTTGGGGCATCAGAGCTGGTGATTGACCTCATCGTCAACACCAAGAACGACCGGGTGTTTGAGGAAAGCATCCTGCTGGGCATTGCCCTTCTCCAGGGCGGAAACACACAGATACAGGTGGGCGACACAGACACTCAGATCCTTTATTTCCATGCACATTGATCAGCCAAAGCTCACACACACACACTCACAGATTGAGATTTATGTTGACAACTACTCTGCCTCCCACCCAGAACTCCTTCTATAACCAACTGTACAAGCAGAAGAAGTCCGAGAGGTTCTTCAAGGTTTTCTACGACCACATGCGTTTGGCCCAGCAAGAGATCCGAGCCACCGTGTCCGTCAACATGTTTGAGCTCAGCTGTAGAAAAAGGGATGATGACAGTGACGTCAGTAGCATCAGGTTCAAGAAAGGTACAGTCGAGAGATGATGCATTTTAACCTTTCTGTGCTCATAACCAACACACAATGGCTCCTTGGCTTCACTCCCATGTGTGGCCAAAAAGCATTTGTCACATCTGCTGTCTGGAACATGCAGCATACCGGTACGTCAAAACAAAGCTGGAAGTAAGTAAGTATGGTTTATATTAAGAGAACCAACTGGATAATAATGTCAGAGGTACGTAGAGATGAGCTTTTAAAAGTGGAGTCATGTCCTGAGTGCAGCCGAGCATTTCCATAGAAACGGGCCTGGAGTGCGTGAAAAGCCACAAAATAGGCTCAAATATAAACTTGAAAACCTTAATGCTTTTCCAGTATGTGTGGTCCTCACGTTCAACTCGGCCTTGAGTTTAAACAATAGCGGAGGATAAATCCAGAACGATCTTTGTTGCTCTACTGACCTCTGTGCAGACTGTTGTTCCCGGTTCCTGCAGTCACATGTCAGAGGCCATGTGACGGCCCACATCACAAGCCTATCAAAAGGCCATTGTATCAAGATCGGGTACTTTCATGCTACAGAACCCCACTCAATAGTTGCCCACTTGTCGAAGGGGGGTCTCTGAATTTCTCTTTTAATATGTCTAGAATGTCATAGTGCAGGCTGTCATTGATCAATACCTGAAATGGTAACTTCACTAAACAAGTTCAAACACTACATGTTTCAGGCGAACTTGTTTTCCTCCATCCATTCACAAATATCCATCTTCTGCCAAAATGTTATTGTACTGTCCAATAATTCAACAGTGAATCATGTTTTTTTTTATATCTCTTTATACCTGCATGCTGTGCTCTAGGGAAAGACTCAGGGCTTCATATGAGGGAGGACATGCGAGGGCAGCTGAAGGAGGCCTCCTCAGTGACCTCAAAGGCCTTCTGTGCCTTCAGAAAGGAGCTGGATCCCGACCTTGAAGGCCTCGGCCAGAACAGCGAGATAGTCGGGGCCGAAGAGGCTTTAGAAGAGACTCAGATGAGCCCAGCCATCACCATCATGAAGCCAATCCTACGTTACCTACAGCTGCTCTGTGAGAACCACAATTCGGACCTGCAGGTACTGGCCCCTTTTGTGATTGAGAGTAAGAACCACAAAGTTCAACTACTGTTAAACTGACTGCTGATGGACTGTTGTTTTTTTGCTCTGAATCCAGAACTTTCTGCGCAACCAGAACAACAAGACAAACTACAATCTGGTGTGCGAGACTCTTCAGTTCTTGGACTGTATTTGTGGAAGCACCACTGGAGGCCTTGGGCTGCTGGGCCTTTATATAAATGAGAGTAATGTGGACCTGGTTCGCCAAACCCTGGAAACCATCACAGAGTACTGCCAGGGACCCTGCCATGAAAACCAGGTAGGGGGAGGATCGGTTAGTTTAGAGTTGACGGTAGGTTTAGTTTAGTGAATAGTTAAGTAGGTTATATATTAATTAAGTATTAAACAGGATGATGAGACTATATTACCCGAGATTACCTCGACTCAAAGGATATATAATATAGGAAAATAACTTTATAGTAGTTTTGAATAATGTAGCCTATTAACCACAAAGTGTATGTGTGTAAAGTGTTACTGCCAATCATTTTGTATACCATAAGTATCTATGTCAATATACTTCTTTCCAGGTAGTAATAGGTCTACTTACATGTCAGTATGCAATCAAAATCAACTTGTGGTCCAGCACTGGTGTTCCAGTATCAGTTGTGGTTTAATAAAGATCTTACACGATTATTCTTTTCTCTGTGTGTGTTTGCGTGACTTGTCAAGGCACAGACACATCTTCTTCTGATGAATTTAGTTGTCTGATGTGCTTTCACTCTAACTACTCCCCTCTTATTTTTCCAGACCTGTATAGCCAAGCATGAGTCAAATGGCATTGACATTATTATAGCACTGATTGTCAACTCCATCAACCCCCTGGGGAAGCATCGGCTGGACCTGGTCCTGGAGCTCAAGGTGAGCAGCAGGTGCCTCTGAAAGCCCTGAGAGCCATCTCGCTATGACGCACAGCCATTGACATCCATTAGTGTGGCAACACTTGCTTTATAGTGATAATTACCTATAGTGCTAGAGACGGGGAACAAAATAAGTGGAGGTAGTTTTACCAATTGCCCAAATGTTTAAAAGAGCTATATGGCAAAAGCGTGATGTTTTAATGAATAAATGGAGCCATATTTTCCCACAGAGAAAGTGTTGCACCTCCTTTTTTCCTTGTGATGGCCTGTGGTTGTTGGCTACACATTACGTCTATCTGTTTGACTGCTGAGGTTTTCAATCTTACAGCTCATAAATTAAATTACAACATTCAAATTGTTTTATCAGTCAAGTCATTCATTCCTGAATTACTCAGCTCTGTAGTTTGATCAAAATGTTAAAGCTCATTGGTGAAGCTTTGTGTTGTAGAACAATGCCTCCAAGCTCCTATTGGCTATCATGGAGAGCCGCCATGACAGCGAGAACGCAGAGAAGATTCTCTACAAGATGAGACCCACCGAATTGGTAAGTGTGTGTCAGCACGTATGCACACACACACACACACACACACACACACAGCTAGTAAAATCTGTTTTAAAGTGTAACAGCAGTAACTTTTCTTAACTTTTGTGCATCAGGTGGATGTAATGAAGGAAGCCTATACCCAGGGTCTGGAGAGTGAGGAGGATGAGGACAGTGTTGGAGACCAGATCAAGCCCAGAGACGTCGGACACAACATTTATATCCTGGCCCACCAGGTAATAAAAATGCCTGAGCTTGTTTTTGTCTGTGACAGAGGCGTTACTGCATTTCCTCTCTCTCTGTCTGTCTGACCTTCTGCTGACTTCAGGGCCCCGCACAGCACTAGTAGATATGTGTGTGTGTGTGTGTGTGTGTGTGTGTGTGTGTGTGTGAGTCCACATGCATGCTCCTATTTGAGTGTGTCCTCTGTGCTAAATGATGGAAGACTGCTCTTCTAAGAACTAATCGCTCTGCCAGTTTTCTAAAATTAGCTTTCAGGATGTGACACTGGTTCTGCAGACGTAGGTGTTCACTGTAGCAGGCTGCAGTCACTGTATTACTAAACAAATGTGGTTTGCATGGTCCAGTGTATCAACAGTAAAGAGATGAGATGAGTGTGTTGTACTACTGAGAGAGTAGTTGTATTGTGCGTGTGTGTGTGCGCATCTAGTGTGTCTCTGCCTTTCTCTACAGTTTCTGTCAGTTAGAGAGGGCAGACGGAGTCTAGCGGGTTTTCACTTCTGTCTCTTTAGAGCCAAGTGTCAAACAGGGTATTTTTGTTCCACCGACAGACGTTTCATCATGACAAGGAAAGGATTTTTTTTTGACTGTTCGACTGTTGATTTTTTTTTTCTTTTGACTTCAGAAAGTGGACACACACACACACACACACACACACACACACACACACATATCCACTGATGACACACAAACATAGCCATGAGCTTATCAAGTGTCTTTTTGAAGATATTATCTGGTATTTGCTCCACAGGGCATAAGAAATAAATAATGAGTAATTAAATAAACAAGACAGGAGTGAATGATAAACAGTAGATCATAAAAATACGGACAGTAAACTACTGGACATATTTTCACTGGCAACCATGGAATTTACAGAATTATATTTGTCTCCCTGTTTTGGCAGTTACATATTCGAAAGAAATAGTCCATTACAATCTACTGTTACTTGACGGCCACCTCTATTGTTACTATTGTCCTTTATAATNTCCTAATTTCCAATGTGGCACATATTTAAGGCAAACTCTAATCAATTACACAGACAAGCAGAAAAAAGGAAAGAAAAAGAGCCCTCTGAATTTTGAACTTAAGTAGATGATTTTACCTTACCTACCAGATGTAAATAAATAAGGGAAACAAAACAAAAAAATATATAACTGATATTTTATAATATAAATGTATCAACTGACAGTGTGAAAGGGGTCTTTCATAGAGATGAACCGACAGAGTATTATTCCCTGAATCTGCAGCTCCCCTAGACTTAACGCTGCTTTATAGCAAGTTTCAGCTCATTGTTTAGTTGTCCAACCGCAACTTCACTGTTATGGTTCACTCTCACTGCTCTCATAGTGTCATTTTCGGCAGCAGCAGGCAGCTGTTTTCAGTGAAAAAGCTCTAAAACCCACTGTACACTACCTGCTCAGCACCAAACAGCAGACAGACACAGTTAGAGACTAGCTGGTGAACATAGTGGAGAATTTAGCAGCTAAAGAGCCAGATATTTCCTTCAGGAGTTGGTAGAGATCAAAACAAGCTAAAAGAGAGTGAGTATTACACGACTTGAACATGAATGACTTACATTCCCCAGGTGGCCAGAGACACGACTCCAAATTAATGATAATGTTGCTCTGTAACTGCTAGACCTTTAAATAAGCAACTGTTTGCTATCGAGTTCACCATATCAACTTAAAGGGTGATGATATGTCAATGTTGTGTTCACGCTTTGTTTCTGCTGCTCCCAAGTGGCCAAAAAATCAGTTATTCAGGTTTAATCATCTAATATTGCCAGAACTACGGAACTATATACATAAAACTGGGAGGAATGGCAATATGGATAAGTTACATAAATGTCTTTTTGTAAGGTTTAATGTAGTCCCACCTACCTTGACCGGATACCTGTGAATGTATCATGTTAAGGAGTATAGTATGTTCATTTCTCCTTTACTTGGCTACTTTGCTCTTCTGTCTTCTTAATGTCATGTCAAGTTGATATGCCTTGTTTTTACTCTCATGAAGTTGTCTGATGTGTGAGACACGTGGGCGTGACGAGAGGAGAGTTCCCCCTTAGGGTCACTCACATTACCATTACTGTTGTTATTTAAAGGCTTTGTGATCTGTAATCTTTTCCTTGAGATTCAATGTAAGTTCTTTCCTTGAGTGCCGTTGAAGCCGAAAATTAAATGAATGAGTAATTTTGTTTTTGGATCCTAGCTGGCCCGACACAATAAGATCCTGCAGCAGAGCCTGAGGCCTGGGTTGGGGCCGGGGGCAGGGGTGGACCCCGACAATGAGAAGGATGACGCCCTTCATTACTATGCCAATCACACAGCTCAGATAGAGGTAAACTTCAGCATCACTTCATCTGTTTATCATCCAAAACTTTATTTAACAAGCTAATCGCATTTTTCCTATCTCTCCATAAAACAATGTTTTTACTGGATATCTATTTGCCAGATTGTGCGTCATGACCGCACAATGGAGCAGATAGTGTTTCCGGTCCCTAACATCTGCGAGTACCTCACCGAGGAATCCAAGGTGCGTGTGTTCACCACCACCGAGAGAGACGACCAGGGCAGCAAGGTTAACGACTTCTTCCAGCAGTTTGACAACCTCTACAATGAGATGAGGTGGCAGAAGAAGATCCGCAGTAAGTCTTTACATTCTGAATCCAGCGCTTGGAAAAAAATAATGATGGTGGCAGCAGAAGCAGGCTGCAGGATGGTAAATCATGATCATCATCCACAGTGTCTGGTTATTGTTATTCTAGAATAAATTGAAGGGCCTGCAGCAACTTTGTGTGTTTGTGTGCTGATTTTGTGTCACTGTACTTTTGCTTCCTGGTCTGTTTGTGCAGAAAATAAGGCTCTGTTCTGGTTCTCACGCCACATCTCTCTTTGGGGGAGCATCTCCTTCTACCTGGCCTGTCTGGTCAACATCGCTGTGGCTGTATTCTACCCCTTTGGTGATGATGGAGATGAGGGTGAGAGTTTCACATTTTTTATCTGTGTAATGTGTTGCCTTGAGAGTGACTGACAGATGTGAGCATGGATCAAACCTGTGCTGGTCATGTGGTAAGTCTCATGCTGTTAGTGTGACAGACGGACCTCCACCAAAATTATTTGACCTCCAAATGAAATCTGAAATTTTACCTTATTGAGCTACAATCAAACTGTTAGGCATGTTTCAGAAATACTTAATTACCATCAAATAATCAGTACGACCACGTGGAAATCATTAACAAGCCTTGGCTGTTTAATGGGTCACAGTGTGGACATCCTCTGGGCCTGAAATAAGATCTAATAACCTTACTAAAGAACTCACAGATAACCTAAAGAAATTTAAGTCACAAACAGAAATGGTGAGGAGATTCTATTATTTTCTCACATTGCAAAGAGGGCACACTGGCTATTTTATTTTCTTAAAGAATTCAAACAAATAACTGCAGTGATAAAAGTAAAAATAATTGCCAACCTCTACATTAAATAATTTAAAATGTATTAAAACTATGAAAATGACCCTGCCCCAATCATACATTTTGTATTTATGCTTTTCCAGTGGATACATAGGCCTTTTTCACTGAAGACATTTTAACATGTCACGGTAGGAAAAGCAGTACTATTAGTAACTGTGCCTCTCCTACTACGACAAGTCAAAGTGTCTGCTGTGAAAAGACCTGTTGTTTTTCTGGACTTTATTTCACTGTGTGTTCCCACTCTCTACCTCACTCTCTAGTTGCACCTGTTGAGGTGGGACAACTTTAATCATGTTTATTGGTATGTTGAGATTGGTGACCTCATTTAATGTAATTCCCTGCGTAGCTCCGCCCACCTCCACCCTGAGGTTTAGTTATTCAGGGTATCTGAAAACACCACTTCATCTCTTTACATGCCATTTATCTGCAATGTTGTAAGTTTGCATTGAGGTTTTGTTAAATGAATCTCATTGCCGGCCATATCAGTCATATCAGGAGGTTTTAAAGACCTTATACAGATGTGAGCAAAGTGAGTTTTGTTGTTGTGTCATAGTGTGATCAAATGGTTCAAGCCTCACTGAAAGATGAACATGTATCTGGTTCTTTTGCCTTATTGATAAGTGTTGAAGTATTCTCCTGACAGCCTCTTTTATCAATATCAGAACACTGCAGTTTCCCAAAGAATCGTGAGCTTCACTTCTGTGGTTTACAGTGCGAGCTGAAGAAGAGAGTTTGAGTGATCAAGCTGACGGTCCCTACGGACCACTGTTTGACATTTTAAAGTGTTGCCTCTGCCTGTGTTGTGCTAAGTTAGGCTCTTAGCTCAGGTGAATAATTCATTAGAGAAAGCCACAGTGTTTCGGAGCACTGATGTGTGGTACCTTGATTGATACTTTATTCTTCTGTCCAGGAACCTTGTCCCCATTCTGGAATATCTTACTGTGGGTGGCATTGGGGGTGTTCACTGCATTACTTCCTGTCTTACCCAAACCGTGGGGCATCCTGTTCTTCCTGGTCTCCCTCATTCTCCGTGCCATCTACACTATGGGCCTCGGCCCTGCTCTGCTGTTGCTGGGTACTGTCAATGTAAGTAATGGAGGGTTTGACCCTGTGTTGTTGGGGGACATGTCCGTTCTCATCAAAGCTGTTAACTTCTTTTTCATCCCTGAGCCTCGTTTTCTTCTCTTTCAGCTGTTCAACAAGTTAGTCTTTCTCGTAAGTTTTGTGGGCAACCAGGGGACGTTCACTCGAGGCTACAAAGCAGTTGTGATGGACATGCTCTTTATCTACCACTTGGGCTATGCCATCATCTGCGTCCTGGGCCTCTTTGTGCACGAGTTCTTCTACAGCTTTTTGGTAAGAAATCTCTCACACATCTCCCCTCCATTACATCGTGACTGACTGATCAGTGTAGCACTACAGAGGCATTCTGATTGTGCAAGAACAATTTCTCTGAATAAACCAATTTGCTGATGACTCACTGACGCCGATCTCCCTCCACAGTTGTTCGACTTGGTGATCCGAGAGGAGACGCTGCTCAACGTGATAAAGAGCGTGACGAGGAATGGCCGCTCTATTATTCTCACAGCTGTTCTGGCCATCTTCCTTGTCTACTTCTTCTCCATCATCGGCTTCCTCTTCCTCAAGGACGACTTCCGCATGGAGGTGGACCGCCTTCCTGCACCAGGTCAGAACTGTTAAAACACTCTTAGTCATGATTAGAGACCAGACCCTCTGTCTTGAACTTCCAGCAAAATAAAAGCTTATTATACATGAAGCGTCCCGGTGTCCGAGCGCTCTAAGACGCTTCGCATGTAATTGCAATGTCCCTGTTTTGAGTCTGGGTAAGAACCTATGTTGCGTGTCATCCTCCGTCTTTCCCCCCTCATTTCCTGTGAGGTCTATACTTTTTATGGCAGTGCTTATACTTATTTGTAGTTACTGTATTTTCTGTTATGCTGTTCCTGCTGCTCCTGAATTTAACCTTTGTTAACCTAAAACATGTCCTAAACTTGCACTCGTTTTTATAGTACTCTCATAAACGTATATATATGCTGTTTATGTGTTCGTTTTCTGCTCTACACTTATCAATAACTTAGAGATTGTACATTGTATTAGTTAATGAGTTTCAAACCTCGAACAAAACAAAGATAAGTGGCAGACTTGGCAGTTGGAGGCTCTACATACAGTATCTCTGACTCTTTAATATTGTGGACAATAACTTCTGAACTTTTTGGACAATAATCAAAAGGATTCTTTGGCTCAGAATGAATCCAGTGCACAACTTGGTTTCAACACAATAGTTGGTCCGACATATAGAATTGTATGTATTTTGTCTGAATTTTGTCAATAAAAACTATAGAATTAAGGTTTGCATATGTACAATACCCACATAAGAAATAGTAGAATATGTGCAGTATACTGTATATACATATCCAGACACATGTTTTGAAAACACTGTGTAGAGTGTGGGAGTGTTAATGAGCTCTGGCAGAGTGCTCGGATGGTCAGGAAGACAACCTGCCAGCACATGTGCACCTGTTGCATAACCTGGTGGCCGCGCCATCCTGTGTTTTGCTGAATAGAGCACAGCAGACACAGCAGAGCAGTGGTGGGTTATGTAACCAGCTGGGCTCACGCCTGTCTGTCTGTTAGCTGTGGGGTGAGCCGAGGCACCACGGGAGCTCCATCAAAACTGAGGAGCACCCTGTCCACACTGCTTCTGCCTCGTGGCTGTGACCCCTGCGCCCCCGCCTCAGCCCCACCCCCTCCCCCTCCCCGTCATCTCTATTCTTCTTCTTCTTCTTCCTCTGCCTCTTGTCTCCCAGCCCTGCCCTCTGTCCCCCAGCCTGTCAGGGAAGAAGGCCCTTTTGGTGACACTCTGGCCCAGGTGTACAGTTCTCCTTCTGCCTGTCTGCCTGAGCTGATCACACTCAAGTACAGCTCCTCTGCTGCTCAGGGCTTTGCCGATGTGCAAATGATTTGTTCAGGTTTTTTCAGCAACACTTCACCGCCCACCCAGCAGCTGCTGCCTCAGTTTACATAATGTCTGACTATATCTTTCTTGCAGATTTTACCAACGCTTATGAGAATTAGCGGGAAGGAGTTTGAATGCCAACAATTTAACCATCTTCTTTCATTTGTAAGTTCTCTGTGCTGTTTTCATTAATCAACTACACATAATTCTCCTTTTTTTCTCTTTTTTTTTCTTTCAAAAGGAAAAAGGGATTTATTGAGTAGCAAAGAAGTTGCTGGCTCATGTGAGAAAGATAGCTGCCCTGTTTCAACACCTAAATCAGTTCCTGGTAAGTTCAGTTAAGCTAAATTAAATGAAACTAAATTAAAATAAATGTTTTATTTTATTTTGATTTACACCCCACAAATTATGAAAGTCACTGTTGAGTGGCAAGTTTAAGATTTTGTGGTTTGACCGGCGTGTGGGTGTGTATGTTACCTTTCCAGCAGTACTCATTTCCTGAAAGGTTATTCACACACAAACACACACACACACATTGAGGCATGCACACACACAGTCATACACTGCTGCACACACACGCAGAGGCGTGCACACAAAGAAACTTGATGAGGCAGAGGGGGTGACTCACACTCCTGTTCTCCTGCGTCTCCATGGATCACCTGCACCATAAGGGCACACACGTGATCTCATCCACATCCTTCACCTCCTCTTTCTCCTCAGCAGTCATGCTGTGCATGCCATTTCCTATTTGCAATATATGCACATTTCATATGTGATATAAATAATATATTACATTTCTTTGTGGTTTATAGGGCTTTAATTAATTTTTTTCTGTTATATTCTCACATTTGAGGAGTTGAGGGAGTTGAAAATCTTTAGTCTTTAGTCACACCATTATCGGCTGTTCCCATGCAACAGTGTTTTTTTATCAGTTATTATCAGTTATGAAAGTCAGCTGAGCGATTTTTTTTTTTTGAATTAGGTCAGACTGTATCTCAATAATAAAGAGTGGTGTTAAAATCTTTCACACTCTCATAGTTCAATTTCAATTAATTCAGTTCAGTTAAATTCAGATTATTCATTTGTAAAATGAAGTCAGATGTTGTGGTTATGCGAGTTAAAAATTGTATATTTATGTATGTCAGGCCAATCTTGTGTAATTTTTGGCCTACTGATGGTCCATGTGCTGTAAAACAAATGTAGATATTTAGAAGCCTTCCTTTGTTGTCTACTGTTTTTATGTATTTTCTCTTAATACTAATGTTTTTTTTCTCTTAATAAAAATCTTTGTCACTCTCTGTCCTATTCTGTCTATTGCTGCCCCTCACATGTTGTCCTGCGTGTCTGCTTATAGATGAAGACGACGGGATAGAGCGGGTGTGCGACACTCTGCTCATGTGTATAATCACAGTGTTGAACCAGGGACTACGTAATGGAGGAGGTGTGGGAGACATTCTCAGGAGACCCTCCAAGGAGGTAAGAAAGCCTCGAAATTGACAAATGAATTGTGTTTTCACTTATTACACAATTACATTTTTTTATATTTCATATCTGTTTGTAATGACTTGAGCTGTACATAAAGGGCATTTGTGCTGCATCAGCTTCTGTTTAAGATAAAAATTAACTAGTTGTAGCGATGGTGAAAGTTAAATAATGCATTTTCTCCACATTTTACCTGGACCATCCAGGAGCCTCTGTTTGCGGCCAGAGTGGTTTACGACCTCCTGTTCTTCTTCGTCGTTATTATCATCGTTCTTAACCTCATCTTTGGCGTCATCATTGACACGTTCGCTGACTTGAGAAGTGAGAAACAAAGGAAGGAAGAGATCCTGAAAACCACCTGTTTCATCTGTGGTGCGTACAGCTACGTGGTTCAATACTGTACGCACATGATAGTGAATGTGACAGAAAAGTATATTTGGAACAGCTCATATTAAATAGAACCAATGTCTTGCAGGGCTGGAAAGGGACAAATTTGACAACAAGACAGTGTCCTTCGAGGAGCATATCAAATCTGAACACAACATGTGGCACTACCTTTACTTCCTGGTTCTGGTGAGGGTGAAGGATCCGACAGAGTACACCGGCCCTGAGAGCTACGTGGCCCAGATGATTGCGGTCAGTAGACCAAACATACATACAGTACACACACACAGGAAACAGTCACACATGCCTGCCATCACACAAGCTGCTCTATCATCAAAATACTGTAGCATAAGGTAAAAGTGAAGAACTTTTATTTTCTGTTTGGAACGTATACAACAATATAATAAATTTGACACTGCGCTGCACTATTTCTTAAGATGGCACACATAAACACACCCCAGCCTCAGATATTTTGTTTATTATTCCAGAAACATATGGACAAACAAACACATTTATTTCATCCCCTAATTCATATTTTGCTGGCAAGCCGCATCAATCAGCATACAGATGTCTCAGTGTTGGAGTCTTAAAGTTGTGCAGCCTTCCTCACTTTGCCGACTTGCACAGTGTGCTAGAGAAGCGTGATCCTCTACAGCAGACAAGCGATCGAAAAATGAGACTGAGCCTCCAGGCCTGTGCCAAGCATCCCAATTTATTCTCCTTCCCCCTCGCTGCTGGAGAGAGATGGGTCTCTGTGCTCAGGTAGTCTTCACTGTGCTGAGCTCCTAACCTGCTGGGACACAGTGTGGTTAAATAGTAATTAAACCCAGTCCGGCTCTATTATCATCAATGCACCAAGTTGCTGCACTGACACACAGACAAGAAGTTGAAGGATGTAAGGGCAACTAAAGGTGTTGCCGTTAGGTTAATGGATTCAAATGAAGCCTCGAAGCACAATGGCACATTTTGTGATTAACATTTGGCCATGATGGGCATAAGAATGGTGGCATTATAATGAACAATTTGCATAACAAACAGGTGACAGACATTGAATTAATATGCATCAGCAGGTCTTCCAACAGGTCGGCTCTGTGATGCCAGGCCAAAGTATTGCTGTGTGATGAGGTAATGATGAGTCAGGAATTTATATTAACACCTCCTAATATGTTGCAGAGCAGAAACAGAAGAGTAACAGACTTGGGTTAAAACCAAAACTCCAACAAAACTTGCAATAATATTAACTTTATTGTCAGACCAACGTGTATTGGCTTGTGGCCTTCATCAGGGTCAACACACAACACTTAACAAAGAATATTTAAATATGATGAGTATGGAAGAAAAAGATGTTTTAAGTTAAAATTAAAGATAACCAGTCATATCACATACATATACATAGCAGCAAATAGGAGTATTCACACATCCATTAATACCTTACTGTACCTTGCCTTCAAATTTATTGCTTATCTTCTTTAAGGTTGTTGTCTTGCCATGGACCATAGTCTGTGGCCAGACTACAAATTTATAACGGAAAGCCTGTTTGACAAAGTGAGGGTTTGGAGTTTGAAAGAAAAATATGTTATTTGTTGCTTTATAGGGAAATGTATGGTCCAGCATTTTTCAAAGATGCTTCGATTTTTTAGAATTAGATTTTTCTATTGATTTTAAATCATGGTTACACAGTGTGGAGTACAAACAACATGTAAAATACAATAATGACAAAACAATGGCACCTGGCATAAATGAAGTGCAAAATATATAACTTAAACAGAGCTAAAACATTAATCTGTCTCTGGTTAGTCAGCCATCTTTATGAAAGTCACAACTCATAGAAAAAAATAAAAATGCCTCCACAAAAAGTAGAGGGAGCTGTTCAGACACTAAAATAATCTATTATGTGCAAAAGGAGACAAAACCTGAAAAAATGTGACAACAGTGAACATTTCTGGAACTTTATGGAAGTTAATACTAAATTGCTAGAGTCCCCCTTTAAGCAAGACCTTAACCTGCTCACACCATTAAGTTACTCTG
The DNA here is from genome assembly GCA_003416845.1 of Oplegnathus fasciatus. NCBI lineage: Eukaryota > Metazoa > Chordata > Actinopteri > Centrarchiformes > Oplegnathidae > Oplegnathus > Oplegnathus fasciatus. Next base: position 318,586 of record NTHP01000227.1, on the reverse strand, counting down.
GATGAGGGAGCATAGGTGCAATGACAGAAGCTGTAATGGGAAAGCAGCTGAATTAGAAAGTAGAGGAGTCCGTGATGTTGATCTCTGCAGGAGCCTGCTCCACCTGCACTCTCCACACTGCAGTTTAGAGTAGGGTTTGACTTGATGTAGGGATAAGTATGTACGTGTGTGTGTGTGTGTGTGTGTGTGTGTGTGTGTGTGTTTGAGGGCAGGTGGGAGGTGGCAGGTGGGCTCCACTTGTTAAGCTCCATCTTTATTCTAATCTCCTGCACTACTGCACCACAGTTTGGGAGCGACAACTCAACATGAAGCTACTGGACTAATAAAAACTCTGCCCTCCCCTCTCCTTGTTGGAAAAGAGCTGAAACCCGATGACCTCGAACACACACACACACACACACACACATACTGACTCTCATAATGAGTGCATCTGGTTGGGTAGGATAGAGGGATGTGCCAAGCAAAAGAGTAGGATCATGTTACACTGAGTGTCTGTTCTGTTGGTGTGTTGTGCATGTGGATGTGAATCAGTGTGCGGGTGTTTGTGTGTAAAATTATGACAGCAACTACAGGCCTAGCAGGTACTGCAGCAGCCACAACGCTGTTACATAACCCATCTCAAGTGGCCTGCTAATAGCTCAGCCCTGCCTGGCACGTGCTCTCCTGTCCCTTTCTCTCTCTCTCACACACACACACACTCACACACACACTCACACACACACACACACACACACACACAGACTCACCGTCACATTATGAACCCTTCATTTACTTTACAACACACATGTGACACGTTGTCTGTAACAAAAGCAGCAACAGAAGTGTCTGAATAGAAAAGGAGCCTGTACTTGTGATGTAAAGTGAGGGGAGAGGTCAGATTGAGCTTTATGAGATGTAATAGCATTGTGGCTCTTTAGAAACTGCTCAGTTTAAGAACTTGTTAGTATGTGTGTGTGTGTGTGCATGTGTGTGTGTGTGTTTCTGGTAACTGGTGATAAGTGATACTATCTGCAGACTCGTCTGGTATACTCTCTGCGTGCTGCGTCACTGTATCTCTTGACACTCTTCTGTATCTTTGTGGTTGTTGAATACAAGCGTTGCACAGCTATGTCATTCA
>NTHP01000227.1:292086-311230 GCA_003416845.1 Oplegnathus fasciatus | reverse complement strand
CCCCCACACACACACACACACTTATACAACATCCAACGTGCAGGTCACAGTTCTGCACAATACATAACGGTGTCCTCGAATTATAGTTTCCAGTCATAACCGTAAAGTAATTGTTTGCAGTGTTTGAAATGACTAATGTGAGAAGTTGTGTTGTGCAATTCAATATTTTTTCATAACACAGCTAATCCAGATTCATTTCTTAAAATAATGAGACAAAGATTCATTTTGTTTCGTCTAAATGAATTTACTCGCTCTTCGAGTGGAGATTTAGAGCGTCATTTTACCTGCACTCCAAGTTCAAATAGATAAACACTCTACTCTGGAATGTAATAATTATATGTGAACATAGTGGGAACATTGTGTTTTGCATAATAAAGTGCCCACTAGAACAATAATAGCACAGATACAAGTTTGCATATCATGTGTATGCTACATGCAAAATTAAAAACCTCTCCCAGGTTGATGGGGTTTTTTTCTCTCTGTCTCCTCCACAGATGACAGAACAGAGGAAGAACAAGCAGAGGCTTGGATTCCTGGGTCCTCCTCAGCCCAACCATCACATCCCGGCCCACTGAGGGGCCTCCAGGCTCCAACAGGACACAGTGAGGGGCCACCTGACTGCAGGCTCGCAGTAGCAACCAGATAGAAATGCAGACACACGCAAACTCCAGCCTTAAGAACAATACATGTACTCAGAGTACACTTGCAATTACTTATGTCAAAATGCAAGAGGCCGTAGTGCCTTTTCTGTGACCCGATCACAGCCTTGTGGGATACAAACTCTGCCTCATGTGCTCACTCTGCCACTAGGAGCACGCTCGTACAGAGGAACTCGTCTCTGTGAATGAATGGCCAGGCGCGGCACACATCTGCCAGTGTAGTGTTAGTGTGCCAGACAGAGGTCGAGGGAAATGTTAAGGTAAGGTTAATGGTTAAGTGCTGTCAAGTCTGTGGACGGCCATGTCGTGGCCTTCGTTCCTCGACTGCCTCAGCGCTGATGTGTCAGAGAGTGGAACAACTGGCTGCACAGAGGTCAGTGATTGGCGGTGAACAGAGGTTTTTTTTCTTGCATCACCGATTGGCCTCCAGGGGGAAGAGTGTGTGTGCGAGCATCAAGTATTCTCCGCTTTACCTTTTTAGATTTCTGATGGTATTCATGAGAAAATCTGCGGGTCATAACTGGAGTGTTAATTTTTGCATTTTGGAAAAGGGATCATGCTGCCTTACTCATTAACTTTTACAAACAGTACATTGCAATTGCTGAAAGTGCACTTTTAAAAAAAAAAAAAGGGTAAGAATTTAAGCCTGTAACTGAAAACAGTGGTTAGTTTGGGGTATTATTTTTGCATGCTTTGTGTTGTGTCTAAAAATGCATTCACTGCACCATTTCAGTTGCCTTTTTACAGATTTCTACAGAGTATATAAGTAACAGAAATGTGAATGAGAATAATGATTACATGTGCACAACTTACTTGAAATTTCTTTTAAGTCTAAATCTTATATTGGTACATAATGTAGATACTGACTAAAGATGGTAAGCTTACAGTTCTTTGTTACAATATGAACATCCTTATGTCTGTAGAGATGTCAGCTAATACTGTTATATTTACTGCATCTGCTCATATCATCTTCATCCTCTACTGTTTCTTAAAGTTCCATGTTTTTTAGTGTAAATCATCCTCACTCGTCTCTCTTGGACTGCAATTGATTGTTAAGTCTGCAGTCGTGTTTTAAACTTGCACAAACTAATGGCAGATTATGCATGCACTTGATGGTAGCTGTCCTGTGACACTTTCTGTTAAAAAGTGTATAGAAAAATGTGTTTTATGTGGTCGGACATTGTAATAAATTTGTAACAAGACTCATTGGCGTGCTTCGAGTCAGCAGTTTTATAACAGTTTGCCTTCCTTGTTGTTGTTGGGGATGAATGAACACTCCCCCACACTCACCCTGACCCCCCTCTGCACCCACACACTCAGCGTTTACTCAAACTTGTACTTGTCCATGAAGGGAGAACAGGACCTAGGAAAAGACCTGTCTTCATTCAGACGTGTTTCAGCTCATGCAGCTGGGTTAGTCATCTAGCATAAAAAAGCAAAGTTAACAAATGCGCTGAACATGCCATCACTGTGCTGCCTTTGTGTAGCTCACCTTGACATTTAATTGCAGATAATTAATAGCTGGTATGATGCACAAATACTTGACCAGACTCTGGAACGTAACCTTCGTTCTTACATCAGTCACTTCATAAGCTTTGCTGTTGTACAAGGTTAATACTCGTTAATACTCTAAAATTAAATTAAGTAATCAAGTTGCAGAAATAAGAGATTAGACATAACCCAACCAGGGTTACTTGTACTATACCTCTGCTGGAAAAATGGGTAAATGGTTGAAATAGATGGATAAAAGTAATGGATAGATGGTTGAAATAGTTAGCTAATAATATTGGTTAGTTAAGTGGCTGAAATGTCCATCTTCTGCCACTACAAGTGGTAGTAGCACGAATATGAACCTGACCAAACTGACCTAAATGTTGACAGTTCAATTGTATGAAAACATTTTTGTAACAATATCCACTTCTATAAAGTGTTAAATAACATCTAGTTTAAAATCATATGAAATGAACTCATATCACAGGGCTGTGGGTGTACAAAGGTTGGAAACTACTGTTCTAAAAGATGTGAAAAAAGAATCTGAAGTTTCTGTCATTGAATGCTTCTCTCTATTCGAAAGGCTGCATTTTTCCTTTGTAATGCAGTGTGTTTATTTGTGAAGAAATGAAATTCCTTTATAGGTATGCAGCATTGATTATGTTTAGGCCTGTCATCCACACATCCATTCACATTGTTGGTAATTTAGCACTCAGTACTTGTGGAAATGGATAATTCAAAGTGGTGGCTGGTTGATTGTCTGTATGTTTGTGCTTGTGTAACATATTTGAGATGATAAACGAATCACAGAAAAGGCCTCAACTGGTCTTTTATCCCGTCCTGTCATTTACCCTCTACAGAGAAGCCCATCCTTCTTGGCTTCAGTTCGATGTTTACGCTGGCAGGCCTGCATTTGCTCCTGCTGCCTGTGACAGCCATTAAAATTAGCTCACGCAGTGCCATAATGGCGAGCAGCTGTCACTGCGCAGACAAGAAGGGTAAAGTGCAGCATTACTGGAATGTATTGGACTCAGAAAGGGAAGGGAGGGGAGTGGATAATACCAGGACCATCATTACTGTCTGGCAAAAGTCTTATTGCCGTAGTGTGATACCAAACAAACATGCACTGCTTTGGTCTGCATCACCTCCCGAGCAGACCATTTTATCAGCTGAGATTTATTTTGATGGTTTTGACCATGGAGAGAAAACCTTAAACTTTGTCTTTTTATCAAAAAAACTTTTCAAATTACTTGGGGGGGTAAATCAGCTCAGGATAATACACAAGATGGTCCACTTCATTTCATCCTCTCAGCACACACTGAACCTTTTTAGTGCACGTGAGCAGCGTATTATTTACTTTGTGACCACAACCTTAGACACATTTGGATCACAGTCATTTTTGAATCTCTTTGCAAACCACAGTCAAGAGCCACGTGCTTGGCCAGTGTGTACTCAGTAGTGAGAGTGAGAAAACACCCAGAGAAGGTCAATAAATACAAGGCAACGTCCCAAACACCTCTGTGGCTGGAAGTGGTGCTTTACCCAGTGTGAGTGAGTCAGGCGGTTTGACTTTGATGCACTAAAAGGACCAGACCAAAAGGACATCTCACAGGAAGATTCGTATAGATTTAAACTCTACATTTAACTGGATGTGAACAATAAAAACTAGATGTACATAAAAAAATGAACATTATTAGCTGCGTAATTAAAATAGTGGATGAGAGTTCAATCTGTTGTTTCAAGCTGTGACAGTTGTTGTGATTTGTGTCAATACACATATTGATCTTCTGTCTTCTGCAGTCTCCTCTAAAGACTCACAGCAGCGTCAGTGACCACACAGGAAGTTGTTACTGACCGAGGAGGAGGGCGGAAGGTCCCTCCTCACTGTCATTTTTATAAATAAACATGCCCCCGTGATGACTGGCATGTGACTTCCTGTGTCTGGCTGCGAGATTGAGCCTTTGTAGTCACATGATGCATGGACATCGTAACACTAAGCAAGCACACGGAAAAAAACCCACTGCAAATGAGCCCGCCCTCCATCACACGTAGATGTGGAGTGTGTGAAATGCATCATTAAACAGAATTCATAAATCACTGACTCTCTGCAGATTGTTATCCAACTGAGCTCCATCATCACTGGAAAAAATTAAGATAATGTTTCTTAAGGTAAAAAAAAAAAAAAGTCAGATGTGTTGCCGTGACAGAGTGATCACTAAGGAGACCAATCAGTTAATCACTGAGAGCAGTCACAGTTAACTTGTATAAATTAAAACAGTTATCACGACAATAAATCACACTCAGGCTCCAGACAGAGACCACTTTGTCTCTTGCTGATGTCACTGGTTGGTGTTACGTTTGGATTCGGTCTTAACTTTGAGAACTACATTGTTGTTAATATGGGTGACAAATTCTGTTATAATGTGTATTTTCCCATCAATTTCAATGATACACTGGCCTCATGTTTTGTGCAGCATACAAATGCTCATGGCTTGGAGGATACATAGTTGAGAGATGCTCACTGATTCTCTTTCTGCTCAGCCTTTACTAATAATAATGCAATTATCCATTCATTTGAATGTGAGTGACATTTTGGGTCTGAGTTGGCTCTTTCTGTGTATTAACTGCATATGTGTGGTGACAAAACAGGAAAAAGGAAACTGCATATGACTGAAACAAAGATTTGTATTTGTAACCACAGACAGTCTTGAAAGAGGAAATGCACTTATTGGCATCTTTTTTTATCCACATGAAACTCTCCTTACTCAAACACCATGTTTGAGGCTTCTGTGAAAAACAAATAATGTTCTCATATCATCCCCAGTCAATCAACCCTTTTTTCATCATTGACAAAATACATGTAACATTGCACATTAATTACACTCTCCCTCTGGGCACATCTAATTTGCCACGGGAACTGCCTGCTCAGCATGTATAGACTATAGGTGACTGCTGTCGGCACCTGAGATGAGAGTAGGAATAAAATACAGCAGAACCTCTTCAGGTTATTTTTAAAAATACAAACCTAACATTTTGTGGTTGTTTCATCCCTTTTGCTCTGTCCTGCCCGAATGAAAACAACTGAAACATTGTAAACACAGCGAGATGATTTAGTTCCGTCTGTCCAGCTGCCTGTCTGAGTCCCCCTTTCCTCACCCCGACCCCTTCCCCCCTCCCTTTGTGGCTGCAGTAGTTTGACTCCTACAGGCTGTTTGAGTCATGCTGGCCACTGGCCTGGCATCCACCTTCGCAAGCCACAGCCCAGTTCAGTCTGGATCCAGTCTCATGAAGTGTTATATGTCCAGACTGTGTTACTGCTGTCAGGATCCATTTTAAGTGCATATAACTGGACTCTTTGGAGGATTACAGGGGTTACTTCTGTCAGCTGAAAAGTACTTTGCTGTTGTTTTTCATCAAGGATTTTACGCAATATTTACAGAGCTGCAAGTTTATATAGTAGCAAAAGAAACAAAACTGAGGTTATTTATGGAATTTAAACGAGTTACATTAGGCAACTGCAAATATTATAGAATTGAAATTTCGTATAATGTGATTTTCTGAAAAATAAACTAATATAGCATTTATTATTTTTTCATTAAATTAAGATAAAAAAGGATATCTTCCTAATATTTGCTTGTGCGTTTCGACAATATTTGACCTTTTTACCGTGTGAAAACCACAGCTTGAGGCAGTGTCATTTAACATTCAGCGTACCACCTAAAAGCATCGCTGGAGTAACTAATCATGATCATTAAATCTCAGTAACTCACACCAAAGGAACTTTTGCAAGACCATGTAGATTTTTGGAGTTAAGTGCATAACAAATGAGCTATTTTGGTTACAGTGCTGTGCTTATAATTTGCCTAGTATTGCAACTGTATATGAGCAGTATGTCAGAAGAGCTAATGTAAATATAATTAGGAACACTGTGAAAAAAATCATTATTATGGAACACAAATAATTGGTTTAGTTTTTCAAAAATGTACCAGTTGTTTTGCTCCTCTTCATCTATTCAAGTTATTTTTTATAACATCAGCGACTGGAAGTACAAAGTTACTTGGTATATGGTATATAAAAGTTGTGCAAAAAGCCATTATAGTACAATTACCACAAAAGATTAATATAAACTGACATCAAAGAAAACACACTTAGGCACACATCAAAAAGGCAAATGTCCCCGTCCCTCAGCGTGTAATCACACAGTTGGCTTTACCCTCCATCCTGATCTGACTGATCAGAGTCATCATCACGTTAAACCTTCTGCCACTGTCGGGAGGAGGGAGAGCCAATCTGAAGACCGGCGAAAAAGACCTGGTAGCGATGCTTCCACATGATGAAGGCACCGGCGGCACAGACGAGCGCTTGGACCAGGTTCAGCACGATCTGGAGCAGGAAGTAGAGTGTGAGCGTCCCGGTGATCACCTCACAGTCGCTGACTCCCTCGTAGGTGAAGGTGCGGGCTATTGGGTCAGCTTGATCCAGTTTGCACACGCAGTCCTCTCCCGGCTGCTCACAGATGAATCTACTGGTCTGTGAGTAGTGGTGTGCAGCAAAGGCCATAACCAGCACTGAAATGACCAGGCCGATTGTACACAGGACAAAGTACAGGAGCTGTAGAGGGCAGAGGACAAGTCAGAGGTCATGCACTTTCACTTTGAAAGCTTTGATCTGAAAACCTTTTCTTATCTTCAACTCATTGTGTTGTTTTACACTAGAAATCTGGCTCCTGCTTTAGTCTGTTGTCTCATGATTAACCCAGAGTGCCAAAACTGTAGCTTCGAAACAGACACGCTGGCTCAGTGCCTCTGGCAAGTTAAAGAGATTACCCACGATACTACAGGGAAAGGTCTGACCCTCAGAGTAGGAGCCTGGCTCTTAGCACAGAAGACACACGGCACATGCAAGACTGCCCTGCAGCTACAGCCGCTTCCCACCTTTAGTGCACGTCCCGCGTGAGTATGTTGAACAACAGAGAGGGCCTAAAAATACAGTTGTAAAATGTGACAGAGGCTTTGTGTTGTTTATGCAATTGCACAATCTCAATAACACTAAACCTCCATCTTAATCCGTCGCTTATATAACTGGAGCCCTCATTCGCTGGTGTATTTTGCTCTCACTTACATGCTGCTTATGGAATTATGCAAGTGATGAGCGGCGCCTGATTTGAAATGGCATTTATGTTCATTTTGGAACAGCTGTGAAATCTGGAGTATGGTTGGCTGCAGGGAAATGTACGTAGAGCAAGTGCATCAACAAGTACTTCGTTGAACATTATGTACTTCACTAAATGGAGATAATCTGAAACCCCAAAGCAGGTAGTAACTGAAACACTCATATTGCTGTTTTTTACAGTCCATGTGGTGTCCTTGAACACTTTTTAGTGAGTGTTTAAAAACTCAAAGAACTAATGTTGAAGAAACTGAGCGTCTTGACACAATAATTAATTATTTGTTTTCAGAGAGCCAGGACCCTCATCTGACAAAATCTTAACACTTAACTTCAGAAATGTCTCCAACTACAGCACATTTTCTACTCACTCAACTTGTTGCTTGCCTTGCATCAAGGGCAACTGAAATAAATAAATGAACTGACTATAAAACCATAAATTCTTGAGCTAAATGAATATAGTACGGCCATGAGATCGTTGAGCTGTTTGAATTAATGACATTAATAAATGAAAGCACATTTGTATTTAGGGCCAGAGAAAGGGACACTGCAGGCTAATTATGGCAGTTCTGGCATTCACATTATCAGCTGTTTTTAAAGGAGTAATTTATTTGGCTTTATTTACATTTTTTATATACAACAGTTCTTATGGATGAGAAATTAGAAGCCTGCAAACGTAACACTGAGGAGTTGGAATTTTAACATACAGAACTCAACTCTTGTAAATATATTTACTGCAGTGCGACAGAACAACACAGTCATTTTTCAATAAGAAAGAAATACGCATCATTTTGATAACTACCTCTTATAAGACATTTTAATATTTCCAACGCCTGCTCTGTAAGCTTTGTATATTAAAAGATGTAAATCAAGAAAATCCCTGTAATTTTGTCAATTCAGACAGTCTGATGGTATTTAAAATTACACAATACAAACACACTTGGAATTGACTTTTTTATCATGCCTCTCTGCAAAGGCCATTTTGCAAATTAGCTGCACCTCTTAAGGCAAAATACTTTTGAAGTGTTTTGAAACACTCTCTTCACAGCATATGTACATATCTGAACCTCCTGTGCGCACACGCGCTACACACACAAAGAAAGAGGATGCTGCTTCCAAGGACCTGCTTCTCGGTAGCAAACAATGGTAGACTGATTTTAATTGCCTTGAAATTCCAACTGCATATATTGAACAGCTAATTAAGCTGTACAATCAAGTCACATTAATGAATGCACTCATCCACTCATAGGAATCCCTGCAGAGCTCTTTTAAACAGGAATGCAGTTAAATGCCTTTCTCTCTAAGCCATTTACAGTTACAGTTCCCTGAGAACAGCCATCTAACAATTACAGTATCTGAGTGAGATTAACGTTGTTCTCTTCTCTGTGTGGAAGATACACTGACCCATCTGATCACACCTTTTACTGCACCTAAGATTCTACTACTATATACCTTTGGTCAAATTCAATGAGACATGTCGTGCATTAATGAGGAACCTGATTTCACTCCGAACTTGATATGACAGACTGTCATTCACAAACTTGCCAGACTAGACTCACCTTGCCAATGAATTGCATAGATGTTCTCTCATCAGGGAGGTAGGTGACACAGTACAGGATGAAGCCCAGGATGGAAACTAGACACAGCTGCAACAATATATCAGAAAATATTTGATTCACTCATATGACAATGAAAATATCAACATAATACTCGTTTTGTAGCCTTTCATTATCACAAACAAGCCATGCATTTGCGTTATTACATTTGGACCTTGTTGCTATTATATATAAGTATGTGATGTTTTCTGTTCGATACAGTAAAGACACAAGAATCTTGTTCTAGAGAATATTTTGTGTCCAGGTTTTCAGGGATGTCTCTTAATACTGCATGATTCAGCAGTAAGCTGTCATCTGATTACATTACTATCTCTCCCTCCCTCTCTCTCACTCCCTCTCTCTCACACAGACACACTCACACTCTATCTCTTCAGTGCGATAGGAGTCTTGTGACCAACGTGCAGCATCTTATTTGAATGTTTTTCCCAGGTTCTTAAGCACTCAGGATTCTCTGGAAAGTTCTTGATGACCTCAGTGTTTTTCACTCGGCTGAATCTCGTGAGGATCTAACTCGGGATGTTGGTGTCCAGGGATGTTTTTGTGAACAGATGGCGTCTGCGATAGGCCAGAATAGGATCCAAACAGGAACAACACGTTTTTTTTCTATCACCAAAATGTGACCATAAATCTTTTGTCCAAATTATGATGATGAGTAAGATTGACCTTTTTTGTTGTTTTATATTACAAATTTCACAGAGACAATTTATCATTGTTCATTTGTAATAAAAAACTACATTAACTTACACTGAAATTGTAAATGCTTTTATTGCTTACACTTTAACTGGCACTTCAATTGCTTTTAGTGTGTTACATGTCATCTGTCAACACACTTCAACTTTCTGTAGCTCTTCAAATAAAATATCAAGTGTCGTGATTGTTTATAGGTTAACTGGCATGTAAACACTCATCTCTTACTCTTTAACCGACACTTCAACTGCTTTCAGTGCTTTTATGTCAACTGACATTTCGGTTGCTTTCATCTCTTACACTTGAGCTGACAGTTCAACTACTTTCACTCTTACTCCTCAACTGTCAGTCTAACTACTTTCAATGCTTACACACAACTAAACTTCCTGCAGGGCTTAAACCGAAATTTCACACACTTTCAGTGCATACAGTTCAACTGATTTCAACTACTTTCAGCTCTAACACTTTCATGGCTAAGACATTTCAGCTTCCTTTATCTCTTACACTTCAGCTGCTTTGAGCTATTGTTCCTCAACTGTAACTGTTTAACTACTTTCAGTTACATGAAAAACTTACAGCTTACAAGGACAACTCAACTTCCTACAGGACATAAACTGAAATTTCACCTGCTTTTAAGCATTTAAATTTGAACTGATTTCAAAATATTTCAGCTCTGACAATTCAACTGACACTTCATACTATTACAGTACCTCAACATCAACTAACACTTCAACTCCTTTAAGTGCATCAATTTAAACTGCAACTTCCATACAATATTTCATATTTAAGACATTTTAAGACCGTTAAATGTTCTTTAAAAATTTTTCTCATTTTGGTAACTCAGTTTAAGTTTCTTAAACAAATTATTTCACACATAAACCTGATTAAAATATACAGGTCATCTTTAACTGACTGTATAGTCTTTTTGGATTTTTTTTTTAAAGTAAATGAAAGGTGTGGTATGTTTATGTGTGTGTGTGTATTAATGAGGCAGATGGTAAGAATGACGGGGTGTAAACAAGCACATTATGCACATCACTTTTTCAAATAATAACAAGGTATTTAGGTATTTAGCTACTTAGGTGTCCAAAGGTCAAGTTGGAATATGGCATGCTGTGATTGGCTGGCTTGTCTCGTCAGGCCAGATGTTGAGGATTTGTTGGACATACAACAAAAACAACAGAAGGTGCAAGCAGGCCCATGTGACTGAGATGAATTGGAGGTTCAGGTGTATGCATTCAGATGAATGTGACAGATGGAGATTTATTAGAACATGACAATACCAGTGATCTGCCATGCCTACAGTGACCGTCTGGCTGAGACAGGTGGGTAAGGGCCAGTGTTGACATGCAGGAAAGATGGACAACACACTGAGGGATATAGCTGAGGGTCATGCAGAAGTATCAGACTCAGGTTCCATGCAAGCATGTGAATGTAGTGGCTCATGTGAAAGCGAAAGGATAGAGCTTACAATGATCCCAGCCCAGTGTGGCGTCTCCCTGGCCAGGAGTGAGGGGCTGATGGCCAACATAAGGAAGGCCACGGCTGTGACGGCCACCCCCAACAGCAGCTGGAGAAGGGCGACGAGCAGAGGGAAGCGACAGACTCTGCACTTATGGCCGTCTTCTGGCGCTGGACTTTCATCTCTCTTCTTCTTGCCCTCCTTCTTGTCTGAGGAACCTTTCTGCCCCTGCCCCATTTCTCCTCCTTTCTTTACACTCTTTTCCCTCTCTGTACTCTCGACTTTTACTGTTGCAGTGTTTGGGGTGGATGAGCCTGCCTGCTGTCTGCCTCTCTCCCCTTCCCTTCCCCTCCCTGCCAGGGCCTCCTCTCACCATAAGCCCAGCTCGGCTGCTATTTGGAAACAGAGAAGTCTCTGAACTAATATGGAAAACATTTGGACTGGATTCCTAAAGCGGCTCCAGTGCCACATATAGAGCAGGCAGCATACTGTGGAGGAAAGGAAGAGGAGGGAAGGGGGGAAGGAAGACACAAAGGGGGATTCCAACATACGACTGTGAGATCATTCCACTCGCAGTCGCATTAAAGACAAGAAAGGGAAAGTACAGAGGCAAATCAGCAGGTACGAGTTAATGAAAAGCCAGCACAGAGGAGGTCACACTTCATTTGAGAGCCGGAGTGATTGGATCATTCTTTGTCAGCACTGTTACACAAGAGAGCCATATGCTGCCAGCCAGAAAAAGTCACATGACTCACAGGAAGAAGTAATGTGATCATAAGGCATGTGAGGGCATTACAGGGGCTCAGATTTTACTGTTTTTGAGAACTTAAATGTTCACAAGGGGGGAACAGGTGTCACTGACAATCAAAGTCATTTATAAAACTTTTGTAATTTATAATAACACATGTTTTGATGGAAGGTTCTGGATCTCGCTCACTTTGATCACTAACAAATATAGCAACAACATCACAAATTGAGTGACTTTGAATCATTTTGGGGGAAATGTGATCATTCGATTGTTTCAGGAGATCAGACAAATCAAAAAAGTCACAGTCACAAAACCTCACTGAGCACTTATCCCGCCAGTCCTTGTCACAGTGTTCTTAACATTTTATCATGAGATAAAGACTCTCAGATGAAGGTGGGAGAGCAGCACCCATGCTGAGATTAATATGAAAAACCGCGACGCACGTGTTTGAGCACACAGCTGGGTCGGTGCCATGGTTACTGACAACGCAGCTCTGAACGACTGGAGATGTATGAATAGGTTACCCTGCCCTGCTCCGGGCAACAACACAGTGACAGACGCGCACGGCGTGCACACGCACACACCTTGAATACTTTAACAAGGGTCTCGTGTTTACGCTCTGTTTTTACTTCACATCAACCTATATGTTTTTACCTGACATTAGCATGGGTGGTATTTTGTTTTGGAGAGAGTTGAAAATTTGTGTTTTTTTAATGAACAGCAGGGGAAAAAAAGATAATTGCAATAATTAAAAAAGTGACAGAGGAGCATTTAGGACCTGTGGGGCTCCTCTGAGCCGTGATTGTGTGCAAGGTGATTGTTTATAGCCTTACAGCCTATCCGGTCTCTTATCAGCCAATAGCACAATAATACAGGCTCGAGTTGCGAAGTTTAGGAGACAAATCATATTAGATGCAGGAACGCCACCGTTAGTGAGCAGATGCTGATTAGTCTGTCTCCCTTCACGCCTGTGCGCCTTTTCCTCTGCTACATTTCGCACACGAATCACGTTTCAGCAACCAGGTCGAAAAGTGTTTGGACTACATCGCTATAGGAACAGCGGCGATAGCTGCTGTAACACAGAGAGGGTCTAATTACCGGACTTTGTGCTGGTGCAGGCTACACGTGAGTCGGAAGCTGTTCCCAACCGGAGGCGCGCGTGCGCTCTAACCACAGCACGGACGGCTTCGCGAAGTGGCAGCTCAGGGAACTATAGGCATCAGTCTGAAGCGCAGTTCCACTGGAGGACACGCACTGTGCATCATCTCCCTCAGCCGTCCGTCTGTGGGTCGTGGAATAACAAAACATTTCCCCAAAGAAGCTCAGGAGCGGATAACCAGCAGCAGAGACGCGATGGATGAAAGAATACCGCATTTACAGGACAGGCAGTTCATGGAGCACGCAGATTTCTTGGGGTGAGTGTCGCTTCTGGCAAACTCTGTCAAACTCTGTCTAATAAACTGTTATGACAACCTGGTGAATAATCGGACACTTTCCTCTTTACTTTAGGGTGGATTACCCCTCTCTCTACATGTGCAAATCCAAAAGAGGAATAAAGCGAGAGGATGGTGGGAAGGTGCGCGCGGTTTCTTATTCTAAGGAAATCTGAATATTTAGTCTGTTGTTTTCATGAGCCAACCTTTGTGTGTTCATGAAACTCGGCAGAATTCATGAGTATGATACAGAAACTTTTTTTTTTACATATAGATTTGTGTTTTAATACAGTAAACGTTTGTTGTATGTTTGCCAGCAGGACGCATACAAGTTACCACACCGGTTGATAGAGAAGAAGAGGAGAGACAGAATCAACGAATGTATTGGCCAGCTGAAGGATTTGTTACCAGAGCATCTGAAGCTATCGGTGAGATCATGACACTACAAAAAGTTTTTTTTTCCCGTGCGCAGCCAGCCTGCTTTTACATGACAGAGATTGAACCAACCGAACATTTGTTTTTCTCCGTAGACGCTCGGGCATTTGGAGAAAGCAGTTGTCTTGGAGTTAACGTTGAAACACTTGAACGCACTGACTGCTGTCACTGAGCAGCAGCACCAGAAGATTATCGCTCTGCAGAACGGTAAGATGAACACACTTGATCGTTTTCTGCGTGCTTAGATTGCTTTATTAAACTGGTTGCATGACATGAAACTTTATTAGTCCCTATATAGAGGAAGCCTGTGTTTAATATGGCAGAAAATGTACATGAATAGAAATACAAGGTCTATAGAGATGCTGCGCATTTTGAGAATCCCACAACTGAATAATGAAACGTGCTGTTGACACGCGCCCGTTTTTCTTGTTATTGGCTTATGGTGTGCTACACCTTACACAATAATGATCTGTTCATCTTTGAACTGCATGTTTCGCAGGGGACCGGTCGATGAAACCTTCCATTCATGCAGATCTGGATGCGTTCCACTCCGGGTTCCAGGCCTGTGCCAAAGAGGTCCTGCAGTACCTGAGTCAGTTTGAGAACTGGACGACACGAGAGCAGAGGTGCGCGCAGCTCATCGGCCACCTTCACAAGGTGTTGGCGCAGTTCCAGCCCGGCGCGCCGCCGCTCCAGCACCAGCTACCCGCCGGGGACGCACAGGATAGGCAGAAAACCGACAGCCAAGCTAACTGTGTCCCGGTCATCCAGAGGACCCAAGGCGGGGAGCTTAACGAGAATGACACAGACACGGACAGTGGATACGGGGGCGAGGCTGAGAAGAGCGATGGCAAAGATAAAGAATGTGAGCGCAATAAGGCGCAGGGACACAAGGCGGTGAAGATCAAGCAAGAGTTTGGAGATGATCGCGCTGCCAAGAAACCAAAGATGAACTGGCCTGGGAACGGGTTAGGGGGCACAGACCCCACCAGGCCCGATCTGGCGTTTATGAACTCTCTGATGGGAATAAGCAGTGTGGGACAGCAGACGCCGATTTGCATGCCTTTCTACTTCATCAACCCCTCGGCCGCGGCATCTTATATGCCTTTTTTCGATAAAAGCAACATTGAAAAGTACATGTACCCAGCGGCGGCGGCCGCTCTTGCATCCCCTTTCCCCTGGCTATACCCTGCACACGCGTCGGCAGCGGCGGCCGCGGCTGCTGCAGCCGCTTTCCCCGGCTTGTCTGCGCACTTTGGAGCCTCCTCTCAGTCCAAAGACTCCCACAGCCCAGACAGCGACGAGTCACACGAGGCTGAGGCAGGCTCACCTGAGGAGCGCGAGGAAAGTCCCGCGAGTGACGACGGAGAGGGTGACGCAGCCGAGGAGAGCAAGAACAGCCCACACGATCAGTTTTCTGCTTGTCAAACGAGCTAATTTGTCTGTGTTACCTCTCCGTGCACTCTGCTGAGGAGTTTATGTATTTCTTTTTTTTTTAATTAGGCGAGTTTTAAAACGAGGTTTCACAGAAGAGTTCCTCATGTACAATATCTTGGCGAAACAGGGGACAGTTGTGACGGCGCGTGCCTTTTGCACTTATGCTAGATTAATCAATCTAAACGATTATCGACAATGATTGACATTAATACACGGCTGTGTTGTGCTGGAGTTAGTTTTTTATCCTCTTTGATAAAATATTTTGAAATGGCAGCATTGGTGCCAAAACTTTGAGTACTACATCAGTGCGCAATATCCCAATCAGCGAGTCTCTTTGGATGTATGAAGTTGCAACTGACCTCTGCCAAGGTTGTTAAGAGCTTTGGCTGACTCTGACTGTAAATATTATTACCTGGGAGACAGTCTGATTCATGAACATGTAAATGTGCACTAAATGGGCCTATAAAAGAAGTGCTCCCGGAAGTGCAACTCCCAAAGTACCTCATCCCCAACTCTGCATGGGGTAGGCTGATTATTGTCCCTCCTGAGAACAAATGAATGGTCCCCCCCCACCCCACCCTCAACACACCATCTCCATCATTAACAACAAACACAAAAAATCAGCTACTTTAACAATTACACTTTGATAATAATGAAACCATGGGGGAGGTATTATGCCTGACTGCCCTCAACTCATTTTTACAGATCCGAGTTTCCTTTACTTGTTTGTTCTTGTGAGGAAAGAAAAGAAAATCACTGAAATCATTCAGAATAATGGACAGAAGAAACCCTTCACTCACAAGGGGCTGCTTGACCAGCATATTGTACGCCCCCTGAATGAAGCATTTCAGCACAGAGATGCAGTGACCTCCTGTACCTCCAGGAAACATTGTAGGATAGCACCTTATAGATCTTTGATATTGAATGTACCTGTATTTTCCCAGCTGTTAAAAGTTTGTATGTAGAATGATCTTTACTCTTTGAGACGTAAAGTGCACTTTTCTCTGCTTTTACTCCCCCTCAACAGTCACCTCATCATTTTAAAAAAGTCTATCACTGTAGTTCTCTTTGAACCTTTTTATTGTGTTGAGTTGTCTTGAAATAAAAAAAATGACTCCATTTCAAAAGAAAGAGAGCAGAGACATCACATGCTTTGTGATGATTTCATGCAGTAACATGGTGATGATGAAGTAATTTGCCCGATTTAACAAAACACTGCTTATTTCTATCTCTTTCAGGGCAAAAATGATTCAAATCATAATCAGATTTGAAAAGCCTGCACCCCACTTCACGCCCCAATTCTATGTTATATGCTATCATTATGTAAAACCTTGCTTTTCAAATATTTGACAGATGTGGGGAAGAAGTTGTGGTCATGTGGCCATCAGTTCTGATCAATGCCGTTTTAGGAACTTTAACTTTATCTTGGCCTGTTTTCTAAGAGATTAATTCCTGCAAGTGTAGTGTTGTTCAGCTTTTTTTAAGTTTCACATGTGACTGAATAAAACAGATGATTTTCATTGTATTTTGCATACATGACATAGCTTTTGTAGTTTTCTTCGGCTGGTTTTGCCTCAAAATCTGTTATCAACTGTTATATAAAGTGGCATGTGCGTCTGTAAATAGGTTTTTGTGAATATACCATAAAGTATACATGTCTATGTCAATGTTGTAGAAGTCTATGGATTTTTTTAAAAGATTTAACTGAGCAACTGTTGCACATTTCGTTAATGCTTTACACATATGCTGTTCTAAATTATTGCTGATGAGTTGTAAAATAAATATCAAAACTAAACTCTGCAGGCTTCTTTTTATTTAACACAAATTCTGTTTGTGTTCACGGTCTCACGCGTTAGCAAATGCAGGACAACTTCAGCGAGCATGTGAGATGAAACGGTTCCAACAAATACCTACATATGGAATATTTAGGTCATGGGGAACAATACACACTGTAAGACACCAAGTTATGTATGCACAAGACAAACAGTTACAGCAGTACTAGTGGTGTTTGCGAAGAACAATACTGGAAGTCCAGTAGATGAAATGTGTTGTTACCAAGACTCTGATCAGCTGACAGGTCACAGCAGAGGAATGTACAGTAAGCCAAGGCTTTAAACAAATGTCATGTGATAAAAGGATGATGAAGTGAGATTACCCTCAGACTGTACAGGCTGATGAAAAACAAGGGGCCTCCTCCCAACTTGTCAAAAGCTTTAAACAGGATCAAATCCAGTCTTTGTTGTTGCCATTAATTGGCTTACAGCAATACTGTTTTAATCTTTATGAATAATTTCACTAGTCTTGAAACTCTAATGTCTGACTTTATGCTTTCCAGTGATCCTGGCAACAGTGAAGTCCAATTACTGCCAACTAATGCCTTTCAAGGTTTGGAAAGATCATGCATGTTGCCTTAAGGTGCAGTAAAGGTTTCAGTAAATCCACAGTGCAGTGATGGACCAAGGCCCCCCCAATTCCCACCAACAGTCTTTTAACCTTTACTTTATCTTTCTCAGCTCAAATTACAAAAAAGGTGCTGTCAGTATATTAATCCACCAGTGGGAGCAACTTTGAAAGTTTAAGCAAATGCATCTTCACCTTTATTTTACCACACAGCATCCGCTTATAAACCTCCTTTGAAGCCAAGTAACGTTGTTTATTAATTGTGTGAATATGTGTTTCATACACTCACAACATTTCCTATCATTTCGTTAAGCCTGTGAATATTCTCATTCATCCAGGTCATAGTTATCTCAAGGAAATTGAATCGAACGCAACTGGATTTTTGGTTTTGTCTGTGAAGGCGTTTCACCTCTCATCCAAGAGGCTTCATCAGTTCGTGCTTGTTTAACCAGTCTAGCCATCACGAACTGATGAAGCCTCTTGGATGAGAGGTGAAACGCCTTCACAGACAAAACCAAAAATCCAGCTATCATTTCGTTCTTCCGTGGGAACAAAAGTGGTTTTCTGTCGATTCTCTCCCAGCCATGTTGTGTCCCTGTGTGCACCATTGCTGGGTAAAGGTCTCCATCTACTGGTGAAAAGCTTCAAAAACACTTACAAGCGCATACTGTACAAATTCCTCCTCATTTACATCCACAGTTAGTTACAAACAGCTACCACGAGCACCAGCTGTGACACATCAGATTTTGTCAGATGGTTTATTGAATCATGCAATCCATGTCATATCAGCAGCCAGTTACAGCCATACATCTGTCAACACTTTGCAGTATATTAAGGCAGGAAAAAATAAAAACAGGTTATGTACAGTCGACATCTTACAGTTCTCTAGAACATATACGGTTGTAAACAGTGACCACGGCTACATCTCATCCCAGGGTGGAAAATGCACACAAGTGGTTTCTTAAAGGGAAAATCCACCCCAATATAAAGACTATCATAGAAGAATCTTAAAACAGGCCTCTCCTTTAACTGAAAAGCAGAGAGACACACTGTCGTGATGTTTGTTGTGACACTGAATGTTACAGGGTGGACTTCCCTTCTGTATTACACCTACTTATTTATCCCTGGGTGACAGCACTGATCTAAACTGGTGACTACAGTATACAGTATGTGTTGCAAGATGAAATAAATCCGATTAAATGTGAATGCATTTTACAGCACATAGTATTATGGTGACAATACAGTACAGTATCAAAGTGGAAAGCACTGTCAATAATGTTCTTTCCATTGAGATTTCTACAAAATACTGACAGATAAAACATCATTATAGTTTCCTCTTTGTTGCTGTTATTGCCATTTCTCTCTGTGAAGCAATGTGGTACTAATACATCTAGCGACGTTTACGATCATTGCTTCAATGTCTCTACTAAAGCTTTACTGTACATTATTTGAATACACCAACTGTGGAATGAATATAAGGCACTTTTGATGTGATTTAGCAGCTGAACCACAACCTAAGAGGGGCTTTATACCTTGGCTATTTTGACTCTACACACACACACACACACAGTCTCCTTAATCACTGACTCATTCTCTCTCTCTCTCACACA
>NTHP01000227.1:268699-291769 GCA_003416845.1 Oplegnathus fasciatus | reverse complement strand
ACACACACACACACACTGGAGCTGTAGCTATCCGTGTCATTATTACATGCCACCATTTTTTTTGATTCAACTAACTTTTTACCGTACAGCGGGTGCTCTGCACATCCAGATATGGCTATATTAACAACACAATCATGCAACAAGACCTGCTAATCTTTGGCCACCGATCCTTTCAGAAAAAACAAGCATAATACATTTGGCAAAAATGTACTGTGTAGTCATCTCAACAACAAAAATTCAGCTTAAGAGGATAATAAACACTGTTTCATTAAGCAGATATTACTGCAGGAATGAGGGCATTGCATTTCCGTAACTGTGAATGCACTGCTTTGTAATAAAATATAATAATTCACTAAATAAAGCTGAAAAGTAAGAAAACATATTTACAGTAAGCCATCATTTTGGTGCGTACAGACAGTAACATTCTTCAGTAACAAAACTATTAACCATTTGTGCATAGTTTTAACATGAACAGACAGTCAGAGCTACAGGAATCAATTCTGATATGCAAAATGATATATTATAGACAGTTTTACTATAGACACAAGTGGATCCTTCATTACTTATATAAGAACCAGTCATTATGCTGGGTAAAATGTATTCACTGCAGAAATTACATATGATTTTAGAGATATAGTTCATAGATTCACATACCAAGATTCTCAAGAATACTGTTCAAAAGGCAATAGTTTTCAATCATGATCCTAGTGAGAAAACAATACAAATCATTCAGCAGGTACTAAAGTGAGAGTAAAAGTACATTAAGTGGATATGTTTATAAATGAAGTCCACAACAGCCTGATGTTTAGTCCTCATATGTTCAGAGACTGTGCACACATGGTGCTGCTGCCGAGTGTTTTTCTTCATGCCATAGCTTCTGACCGTCTTTCATCCCCACCAAGTGCTCCCTGACTTCCATTAAAGGTCACCATCGTTCCTTCACTATTTGAGTCTTCACACTCAAGGTTGCCTTCATGTAATTGAGACAACAGTGCATAGTGGTGTGCTACTGAGGTATCCTGTACAAAGATATCCACTTACAAATGTGTTCTGGGGTGAAATGGGCTCAGGAAGGGAGACATGATGTGTTCCCTCCAAGCAGAAAAGTCTCACACATAGATCCCCTCTGGGTTCAGGCCAGAAGTGAGAGGGCTGTGGAGGACCCGGAGGTGACCGGACATCGGGTGCGACGACACAGGACGCTTTAAGGAGCCAGACAGGGGGACCAAATCTGAGAATGGAAACACATGAAAGAAAGAAAATTAGAAACACTATCTAAATAAATGTGTATTTCAGAGGTTTGGTGCTGAAACTATAAAGTCAGATTTTCACACAAATTTCTGTATTATTGATAAAACTTATTTATTTTCAAATGTACATTATTAATTCAACGTCATAATAAATACCAATGAATTACCTAATTAAAAAAAATACAGCGCCCTGTGTATGCTGCATGAGAGCTCTGCTGTGGTGCCACCAGGGGGCAGTACTGAGCCATGCAGAGAATCAGCGACGCAGTGAATTTTATGGCCAGGCACAAAAGCACTTGCTGATTTTACACTCATGAACTGGAAGGTTACTAGAAGGACATGAAGACTCAATTCATTACTTTTCACAGTTGAAATCCATTACCATTAAGTTTAATAAAGAGACTTCCTGCTCTAATGATGCAATGATGAAGTACGTGTCATATCTGGGCTCTTTGGCGAGGTGAGATATTCAAGTTAGAAGTGTGTTAACTGGTGTGTTACAGATTTGAACCAAAATCAAATCAAGTAGGTGTAAACTGTTAACCGTCACTGCTACTGCTACCACTGCAAGTCATTTAGGAGTACACTGTAGTGAACTTTTATTGTTTTGCAACAGGAAATGAGTAACAAGGTTTGGGAATGTTTTGGGCAGTGGGAATGTGGAACACTAAATTATTCATAAGTTTAATGTCATGTTCATGCTTGTACATTTAGATTTATACATTCATTTTTGTGCTTGCAGGCTTATTTTCTAAGTTTGTACATTTTGGTTTCTATAAACTTTGTTTTGCAAGTTGCATAACCAGCTATTTGCTTTATTTTACAAGCTGGTGGTTATGTCCCTGGCTGCAACACATAATGCACTGCTCTAGTCTCACCTCAAGCTTGTTCCTGAAAGTCAATCTTAATTACTGTTTGTCTAATTATACTGTTAGTACTGTATTACTGTAAAGTTTTTAATGTGGATCCCGTTATTCAGTGCTCTTAGTTTATGTGTCAGCTCTCTAATGGTCTCCTGTAGGGTAACAGAGCTTTGGTCCAATGAGCCCATCACAGAAACTGCTGAGCATGTGATAGATGGACAGCGTGATGGAAGGAGTGAGGGATGGACAGAGAAAGTAGGGTGAATGAATGACGCCAGGTCTGCCTGTATCCAGGCAGCTGTTGGCATGGAGACTATAATTGCCACTGGAGTGGGTAAAAACTAATACTGTACTCTCCACTACCCCTGCCCCCTCCCCATTTTCTCTATCACAATCTCTCTCTCTCCCCCTACTCTCTCTCTCTCACTCNGCAGGCTGTCAGGACACGAGGTAGAAAAATAATAAGCGCCTTGATGGAACAGAATGACTTTACTAATGCACAGGCAGACTCAAAGACAAACTGCACTTCATGCACTTTAATAAAAATAAGTCACGCGTCGCCTGTGTGAATGGAAACCAATGGAAGAGCAACATTTATCCTCTGACAGCATGTACTCGTGTGTGTGTATGTGTGTGTATATATATACACACACACACACACACACACACACACACACACACACACACACACACACACTAAGCTGAGTCATTTTCTCTCAGCAGGCTGTCAGGACACGAGGTAGAAAAATAATAAGCGCCTTGATGGAACAGAATGACTTTACTAATGCACAGGCAGACTCAAAGACAAACTGCACTTCATGCACTTTAATAAAAATAAGTCACGCGTCGCCTGTGTGAATGGAAACCAATGGAAGAGCAACATTTATCCTCTGACAGCATGTACTCGTGTGTGTGTATGTGTGTGTATATATATACACACACACACACACACACACACACACGATTAACTTGCAATTCTAGTCTTGGGTCAGACCAGTTCAAATCAGTTAGATTTAACTGACCCTATGTCACTGGTTACACACTGTACCCACAAGGTCAATTCCCTACTTATCATTTATGTCAACAGCAAGAGATACCTGGGCATACATAACAATATGTGACTGTACTCTCATATTTGAGTTATCTCCTTTCTCCAAAGGATATTCCTCAAGAGAAAAAAATCCACCCATTTAATGTTTATAACAAAATGATATTACCTATACCATGACTGTTGTGAGTACTTTCATCCTCAGTGGGCTCAGCCGGCAGCACTGTGACCTTGGTGCCGGTCTGCTTGATGAACTGCTGCAGGTTGACCTGCCTCAGCTCCTTGGTCAGCAGCTCCAGCTCGTGCTGCATGTCCTTCAGTAAAACAGCATGAGAGAGTGATTCTTTAGGAAACATGAAAGCATTACCAGCAGCTTGAAACAGACACCAACAATATTACTCTAAATCTCCAAGTCCTTTGTCAATCTTTGTTATTATCCAAGAGGATCAAAACACATCTGGTGTCTTGCACTGGCATAGACATGATCATATTGTGTTTATTATGATTTTGTTTAACCAACGACTTATGCAACTTTTTTTCACGTATGCAGAAGTACTCCTCAAAACTCGTAAACAGACTTTTTGATGTGTAAAAAAAAAAGAACAAATCTGTGGAGTTTCCCTTTAAGCCGGCAGGGATTCAGCATCATGGTGAGGGACGATTCAGGTAGACAGATGCTTAGATTAATTCTCACTGATGGATGCGCTCCTTTATCATTACATCACCCTGCAGTACTTTCTTGTTAAAAAAAAAAACTCAGGGCCAAGAAAAACAAGTAATAGAATGCATGCATATGTCTCACCTGCAGTTTCTTGCTGCTTTGTCCAATTGACCTGTCCACAGCTCTGCA
The DNA here is from genome assembly GCA_003416845.1 of Oplegnathus fasciatus. Lineage (NCBI taxonomy): Eukaryota > Metazoa > Chordata > Actinopteri > Centrarchiformes > Oplegnathidae > Oplegnathus > Oplegnathus fasciatus. The sequence goes on along the minus strand of NTHP01000227.1, from coordinate 287,758 downwards.
GCTGCTCTCCAGCTGGACAGCCTGTCTCTCCTGGGCTTTCAGTTCTGCTTTGACCCTGAGGACCTGAGCCCGGGCCTCTGCCTCACTGACCCACTGGGTCTCCTGCCGTTCCCTCTGCAGCCGCTCCTCTTCCAGGCCTGCCTCTACACCCTGATGGGACAAAGAGACAAATAGATATTGAAAAAGAAGGAAACCACCTACTACAATATATGAACACTTGAACTAATACTCGAATATAATCACTAGAACAACTGGTAAAAAAACACAACTAAGGAATTCTTATTCTTTGATTCTTAGCTGGTTATTTTTATCTTTTCCCAAAACTTGCTACTAAAATACAGATTTTTTAAAATCAAAATCCCAAAAATCTCCCACACATAGCACACCTGTACCATTGCCAGCTTTTCTTCAATCTGCAGTTGACAGCCCTGCAGGCGTCCCCGCAGCTCCTGCAGTCTTTCCTCCAGCTGTCTCTCACTCTCTAGCTCAATCTGCAGCTCAGTGGCCCAGAACTCCTCCTCCTCCATCTCTACCTCATTCTTCCTCAGATGCTTCTCCAGCCTTAGGATTTCCTCTATCAGCCCTGCTCCTCCACCAAGGTCCCCAATGCACCCTCCACCTCTCCCCCCCCGCCCTTCAGCCCAGGCCTGGAGCTCGGCCTCATAGGCCTCCAGCTTTTTCTCCAGCACATTGAGAGTCTCTCTCTGTAGACCGACCAGTCTGACCAGATCCTCCATACGACAGGCCCACAGGCTAGGCGATGCAGTTCCGATGGCTGGTCCCGCATGGTGGTGATTTCCACCATTTCCCAGGAGGAGTCTTCTTTTAGCCTCCGCCTCGCCAATTCGGCCTCCGCTCAGTATCTCCTTAAGGCCTCTGGGTGCACCGGTGAACGTGAGAGATTTGCGGCGCGGTTCACGACGGCGGAGGGAGCGATCGTTGGGATGACGAAGCTTTGCAAGGGGAGGGAGACTCTGCCGATGCAGCCCACGTTCAGGCCCCCTGAGAGGGGGTCCTTCTGAAGGGGGTCGTTCAGTCAGGGAGGGGCCTGTGCGGTGCAGAATCAGCTGGACGTCACCGGCATACTGGCCCCATGTGTTCAGAGAAGCCACAGGGCTCTCATGAGGGGCTAGGTGACGCTCGGTGTCCCGCCATTTTTCTACCAGAGTGTATCTCCCAGTGCGACCTATAAACAACACAACAAAAAAGCACACATAAAAAACATGACTTGTAACAGATTCTTATGCTGGTAGATGGTCACGCTAAATTGCAAGGATTTTGATATTTAAAGCTGCTTTAAGCAATTTTGACCACTAAGGGGTAGAAAGATTCCAAAACGAACTCACAGCCATGATGTACTATCATCTTGTGAAACTGTTAAGATAACATGTTAGCAAACAACTGTTTTCTGTCATAAATGCTACAATGCTAAATGTCAACTGTCATTTAGCAGACACGGAGCAACATTATCATCCTGCTGGAGCCATGTTTCTGGCCATCTAACAATTGAAAAGTTCAAATTTCAACCAGCTTGTCGAACTGTGGTTTCTGCAAACAGCACACGGTGGTTTTATAAGTGAGGTGAGAGCCTTAAGTCTCAACCATAAAGTAAAAATGCAGACTGGAAAAGAGAATAATCAGCTAAAGAGGCTAAAAGCGGCATAAATCTGCAGTGTTGGGTGTTTCTCAATGGGTTCGGCACTACGAGCAACCCTTTCACATCCAACCTAGACCCAACACTTGTAGTAGTTTACAGACAGAACACTTGCAAAATGTCAACGTAATAAATAAATATTGATGTCTGATCACTTAACATGGCATATATGCTTTTAATAGAAAGAAAGGCAGAGGAGGGGGCTCAGAAGTGCTGCTTTCTCAGTTTGGCAGGAGACTGAGGGATGAGTCAGACTTTCCCTCCTCCTACCCTGCGCTTTGTGGGAAGTGATGTCAATACAATCTGCTCAAGTGCCCCCGTTCCTGAAGGAGCCATATGGGAAAGGGGGGCGCTTAGATCCAAGAAAGTACCAATAAAGCCTGAATATGACCTACTGTATCTCAGCAGGAGCTTAACATGCAGGCAGGAGACTCAAATACTTGTTTACGGCATGGGGACTTCTTTTCAGGTAACAAAAGGCTATTTGGCATTTTGGAGAGCTTTATAGTCAGATTACAGTTGTTGGGTTGATGAAAGCTTAACAATACAATCTACAATACACAATACACTTTCAAATTGTGTGTGAGGTGTGAACAAAAAATGGAAAAGTTAACCAGAATACAATCAAAGTGAATACAATGTTAAGTAACAAAGAACTTGTGATGTATTACATAAGAGAGAGACATTTTTAGATTAGTAGTCTGTCCTCGTGTACAAAAGACTTTAAGATAGAGGTGTTGCTAACATGGACGTATTATACAGTCAGATCAACCTGTAACTAACATGAAGCAGATTTTGTCCATGATGGTAGGGCAACACACAGAGGGTTAGAGTTAGCACATAAAAGCTACACTCTACCTGCATTTCATTATGTCAATAGCCTTTGTCTTGTCTGCACCCTTTTCTAACCAAATGCATCGCCTGAATTTCACCAGTACTCCTTGAGTGCAATGTGGAGAAGCAGTTCAACAAGACTGGGAATAACTAAGTGACAAAAGTGGCTTTGGATCAGGAATTCAGCAAGGCAGATATGGAAATTGCCATTTAATGTTCCATGTTAAACCAACACACCAGAATGTCATCTAAGATCAGTGGTGTAACCTCACCAACAAACCAGAAGTATATTATCCTTGGGTATACACAACACTGTTTGCCAAAAAGAAATATTGCTTGTTGGCAAATATTTTTTAAACACAGCAGGTTTAAACATATTTCTAGATTTGCAAAAACTGCTTATTAATTCATATATGTTAGCAAGAAACACAAGGATTACTAAAACCAACAGAAAGATCTATTAGGTGATTCTTGTCGGTCAATCTAGTAATTGACGCATCGCATTGAATCCCGAGGGTATGAGTTTAATGAACATAGCCTGATTCATAATAACTGAATCCAATTTCACTGCATGAAAGAAAAAATACAAAATACTGTCTGTATCTCAGCCATGTGCGTGCGTGTGTGTTTTTATAGTAGAAAACGATCTACCTATGGCCTGTGCCAGAGCAATCACCACTTCCTGGCAGGTGGTTGCCTCAGTGACCCCACAGACGACCCTCTGGACTCCATCTACCCAGACCTTGAGCTCCATGTTGGGTCAGAAGCGAGGGGGCCGGTTGTGGTGTGTTGGCCCCGACATTATTGAAGGCTTCAGTGGTGCAGGGCAGCTGAAGCCCCTCTGGCTACTTTACTGGGGAGGAAACACAAGGAAAAACAGGAAGCAGTTAGTCAGGATGTGCTCGAGGCCATGGTTATAATGCTCAGTCGCCTTTAAGGATAAAGTCTTAACAGACACACAGAGATGCAAAAAATTCAACTTATGGTAATCCCTACTCACACAAACAGTCAAATAAGCAGAAAATACAAGGTATAGTCAGGCTATTTTAGCAGCAGCTTATGGTAAAAGGATAGTCCAGTTGAGAATGGACTCGTACAGCCAGGCATGCCAGGACCAGCTGGCCATAACGCTGTTGTTTTGTTCTTCTCTATGAATAGGTACATGTCTGTTGGGGGTGCAGGAAGAGTCTGCCAGCAGGCATTCCCAAGTCCAATTCCTGCTTTTGTACAGAGAATTACATGGAAGCAGCCGAGAAAGAAGGAAGGAAGCCTCACTCAGGGATACATAGAGGATGGGAACAAAGTGAAACAGAGGAGGCATGAAAATGTAATTAAAAAGAAAAGGGAGAGCCGGAAGAATCATAACACGAGGGAGTAGAGTATGGTTTTGTTTTTGATGTCACAGTTATTTTCACTGTTGTGTAACACATAGTTATGGCCTGAATTCTGCACTAACAGGATGCGTTATTCCCCACTGGGTCATTAAAACAATCAATACTATGATATAAGTACAAATACAACAAAATATTAGAGATGGGCTCTCTTCATAAACTTTGTTTTGATATAACCGCGACTGATTGATTCACAAAATCATCTATGTAGAAGTGCAAATGTAAACTTGTTACTCACATTACCAGATTTACAGAGCACATATTAAAAATGTGAATGATGACCGCTGACATAACACAGTATATGAAATACCCATCTAGGGTGCCCATCTAATCCTTCAAAACGTTCTTCAAGGACAGTGTACTGGGGGAGAATGAATGGCATCTCCCCAGATCTGTATCACTCTCCATGGTTTTAACCTTCACTGCACCTCCACTACTGAGTCAAAAGGCCCTTTTGTTCGCCAACCCCCCACCAATTACACCTCCCCCAGCCCGCGTATTCCCTGTCCACATTCACAAAGTCATCCGCACCAGCCTGTTCTACCCTCCACCAATTGCTTTTCTAAATATGGTAAAGACATTAGGCAGTGCTTGGAAGGTAACATTTGTAGAGTTAGACAAACAGATGGAGCTGCAACTAATGATTATTTTCATTATTGATTACTCTATCCTTTTTTTCCAGTTGATTGATTAATTGTTTACTTTTTAAAAGGTCAAAAATACCCATCACAAGTCTCCAAAGCCCAAGGTGACATCTTCAAATTGCTTGTTTTGTCTGACTAACAGTCCAAAACCCAAAAGCGTTACATAAAACACAGAAGAGCAGCAAATCCTCACATATAAGAAAGCGAAAACAGCAAATGTTCGGGATTTTTGCTTGATAAATGACTTGATGGATTAATAGAGTATTAAAATAGTTTTTTTAATCTTCAGTCGACTGCCTAACCGATTCAGTGACTAATCATTTTAGCTCAACAAACACACAAAACAAAACCTCAGGCAGTCGTGGGAGATTTAGGAACTCAAGTGTGTGTTAAGTGCGCAAATACACTGTATGTGTGTCTCATTTTGTATCAATCCAATACGTGCAGTCTGTGCATTTGTATGTACGCGAGTGTCACCTTTGTCCATGGCCTGGCACTTGATCACTCTATTCTTGGCGTATTCACAGCTGGTTGGAAAGTGCTTTTGTCCTTCATTCAGACTGCCCTTAAATGGCATTAAGGGCTGAAGGATGGAGAGGAACAGGAAAATAGTCACACACAAGCACACTGCGAGATTTTTCTGCAGTGACCCAAAACGCTGTCACCATTTTGTTTAACCCTTTTTCCAGGGGGATGTGGAAACAGTGATAGGGACTGAGTATGACTTGATGCAAAGCAGGCACAGTGGATCGGCCCGGGAGAAGGTTAAGATACACTGTAGGGGGAAGTGGAAAGTGCCTAAAAAAAACACCACCTATAACAACACTGAGTCAGAGGGATTTACAAGGACCACTGCATGGAATACTGTATATTGCATTGGCGTTAACAAAAAACACAAAAGAGACAACTGTTCAAACAAAACTGAACATTTCATGTGCAGTGAAGACAAAACAAACAGGCTGATTCAAGGCCTCTTCCTTGCACAAGCTCAACAAGACTCAGCGGGACATTTATAAATGTCACTTACTCTGGTCCAGACTCATAACATTTATATTCATTAACATTAACCCAGAAAACCCAACTGATGATACAGGCACAGCGGTGTGGGGCAGAGTGCCATCCTGAGCCCTGCAAGCTCCATTCCTCTGGCCTGTCAAAGCCACAGCCTGGGGAGATGCCCGCTCTCTGATTTGTGCGGCTCGTCTTATGCCAGAGAGGCATTTCATGAGACAGAGGAGGGCTTAAATTCCTGCGAATTCTATTTAAGCTTAGTTGAGAGATGATCAACTGCAGCAAAACATCAAACTCCTCATGGCTCCAGAGCACGCTTGTTCCGATCTCGTATTGGTTCGGTAGTGTTGACTCAAGATGCATTCCTCTCAGAGCAGTGAGGTGTGTGAGCAGCACTGAGCAGCCTGCCCGCCCGGCTGGTGATGACAATTCTCCAGGCCTACAGGAGCACACCGAGCTGGCAGGAAAAAGGCTTCAACTGGCTGCTGGTGTAAACAACCTACCATATGCTCCCGTGGGTGTTTCAACACGACCATCACACTGCTGCAACATACACCATGAAGAAATACTGTAGGAGTTTTTACAGTAGGAGCTTAAATGTGGCACTCCTTCTTTTGGGGATTTACAGTCTGTCAAGCATCACAAACTGGTCTGAGTATCGTGGAGTTTAGCCGTTTGCTGAACAAGGGGGTATTTGAGGAAAACAAAATGGGGCATTCATTAGATAAAAATAAAACCAAGACTGAGCTCAACTCAGGAGAAAGCCTGTAGGGCAGCAACCGAACCAAGTTGAGAGAAATGATCTCACAGGAAAACACTAATGTTCCACAAGTACTACGTTCACGAATAGATGCCATCACACCCTGGTTCTTATCCAAATTTTCTGACCATTGTTCACTGAAGTGGGAAACAATACAGCCATTTCACGAGAGCACGGAAGTTTAGGCATTGTAAGTTTGAAGTAGGTAATTAAAACTAGTAACTAATTTATTATGGAAGGTTTCTGACATGCAAAACTCCCCCACACTGCTGTTAATTAAAGACAATGGGATACTTCTTACAGACTGGAGCGACAGCAGTCTGTTCTAGTACTTCTCCTTGCCTATTGCTAACCAAACTTTAATTCAAATTGCACTCCCTGTAGAGCAACATGTAATTACTAGCAATTTATACTCTGCTGTAATTGGTAACAGATCTGTTGTGAAATAGAGCTCTGTGAGCAGCCAAAGACAGACGCTGGTTTATTGCGGAGGCACTGGTGGTGACTCGGTTGGAACTAACTGGAGAAAGATCCTTCCTCGCTTTCAATTCCTCCAGATTGTCATCAAGTCCTGCAGCCCAGTATTATCCCTGGAACTAAAACACATTGGGGTGGCAACAGTGTAACATTAATGGAAGGCACGCTGAGAAGATGGGACCCCTGTGGTTAAAAGTTAAGGGTGTTGCAGTGGGAACCAGATAAAGAAGTTCCAAATCATCAGTATGCCAGTCTGGCATGTATACAATACCCTCTGCAAGTGTAAACATCACAGAGCAGGGCAAAGACTGTTGCCAGAGACGGGCCTTGATCCTGTAGAGTGGAATCTGATAACATCCAGGGTATGCATTCCTGGGCTGTGAGAATGCAACGGGCCATGACTAAGAGACAAGAAAGCCATGGGTCCATCCGCTGTGTGATCTTGATGGCTGTGAAACAGGCAACAGCTATGCAATGACACTGCAACAAACTACATCTAATATAAAGCGTGTTTAAACTGGATGATCATTAAAGAAATCAGCAAACGTAATACTAATAATAATAATAATAATAATAATAATAACTGAAATGTGCAATCCTTTGGTTGAGGTATCCGAAAGGTAAAAAAGATGAAGCAACATTTCTAAAAGCCTCTGCTGTGCACAATGTCAGCATCCTCCCAGTTAATTTAGTGTCTCAGTTGTATTAGTCTCTACACAATCACCTAATGTCTGCAATATAGATAACTCTTAATTAATAAGCAATTAAAGACGACATTGTACCACCACTTAACCAGAGGCTAAAAGACAGTTGCAACATTTCTCAGCAGAAGGGAATATATTTTATTCAACATTTTTTTGTGTATAAAGCTTTTGCAAACAGTGCGTTGTAGCCCAACCACCTAAAGTAAAGATTTAACAAGCATTGCCCAGCACTTCCTCAGAATTTTAGTTCTAAGTCCAAATTTTCGCTCTAGCTCCAATCTGGAGATCGGGATGTTTGGGATTAAACCCACGTCCCGTCACGCTACAGACAACACCCTCAGCTCCTGAGAGCTCTCCAGTGGCCCCTGCCCTGGAGCAAGCCTCCCTCTTTCTCTCTCTCTGCCTGGCTGATATTAAACTATTAGGCGCTGGAGCCGCCTGCCCCCATTTGGGAGGTCAGTTCTGGCAGGATCTTGAACATCTGGAAGGCACGTTCAGCCAGCAATAATGCCGCCTTTGTTCCCTTGCCACATTCACTGCTCACTAGCCAGCTTTGAAGAGCCAGCAGGGCGGGCAGCGGGCTCCTGCACTGGGGCACAGCAGCACAGCAGGGCAACAAGAGGCCTCTGGCCAAGGTTTACATGTTACAGCGGTTTGTAAAACATCATCTGGTGCTGAATCACACTCTCGCACGTAAGCATTTATAGAACTGAAATGGTTTTACAGCAGCAGCTGAGATGGCAGCCTCACACAAAAAGTGGCCAAACTTATTTATTTTTCCAGTCTGTAGGTAGTCCTTTGCAGCCTGGTCTTCATGGTGCTGTGACACCTTTAAATGCAGCAAAGACCACTGAATTACATGACTCTATTTCTAGAATAAAGCATAAGACTGTGAGACATAAAACCTTGGCTGAGAGCAACAACTCCACAGGTTGCTTCTGCTACACCTGGTGTATGTAAGGAGTGTAGAGCACTGGAGCTTTAGACAGAATGAAATATAAGTGATTTTATATCTAGATTCTGTTGTGATTACTGATGTGTTAAGACTACTGAGACCACTAGAGCTCGTTATATTTACATTAGAATGAATCTGATGAGAGACAATAGTATGAAAAGGGCAAAGCAACATTTTTAAGTGAATGTTACCTGCTAAGATAATGCTGCAAGATAATAACATACTAAAACGCTTTTAACTGATAGTATCTTTCAAACTAACAGATAAAGACACCATTAAAAGCAGTCTTAGCTTTATATCTCGGCACTTAACATCCTGAAAGACATATTATGTTAGCACCTTTTAGCAGCTCTGCCTCATATTGTTGGTGTAGAGTGGGACGAGGCTGGAGAAATGGCGATAATGGGCTGTAGTGGGCTCAGAGAGTAGCCCAACTATTCTACTACAGAAATGTTTCCGTTATCTCAGCCTCACAACTCCACCGGGCTCAGCCGCGGCACATACTGCCATTATTAGGTCCGTGTACAAGCCTATTGGTCTTACCTTTGTGGTGAAAATAGGATTCAACTCAGTGTTCCCTATCCGGAGTGAAGTTTAGGCTGAAAACACAGGTAAAGGCGTGAATTCCGCAAAATGTGTCCTTCTTCACCATTTGCCCAGCAAATCACTTCCAACGAACTGCGACAAAGTAACGTTTGGCTGCGGGACGGAAACAGAATAAAAAGGCTACAGACGCCCCTAAAAACAGATAATTGACGTTTCGGTCCTCTGTCCGAAAGTTTGTGTGTGCCCTCTCTGTGCGCTAAGCTTTTGCGGTCTCACCAATAAGCTGCGGAAAATGCCCCTCTCCCCGTTTCATTACTCCTGCTGGTAAATACATCGCATTGGAACTGGGACACCGCAAGGCATTGTGGACTGTTTAAAGCTGCAATACACTCTGAGGGGGGAGGCTACAATACTACACAGAGCCAACTTTTACACATGCAGGACATCTAAACAGCAGAATGACACCACACTGACTCTTCTTTCGATAAGATGCTGCTGACATGACCCCATCTAAAATACTTAGATAATTATCAGCAGGGTCAGGGTCAAGGCAGCAGGGTCAATCCTGTTATCAAAAGTCTAAATATATCATGAAATTAAGAAATTTAAATAGAAATTTGTAGTTTACTTGAGTGCTTTTTGTGTTTTACAATGAACAAGAGGAGTTGAAAGTCCTGTAGGATCTGTTTCTTTACAGAGCAAAGGAGGTTGTGCATTGCATTCATTCAAAAGTACTGCAACGTAACGTACGTAAAACTACTCTTCTAAAAATGGAACTATACTAATATCATGACAGACAATTACAGCACACAAGTGTATAATTAAAATGACAAATATACCATGCAGTTAAAACACAGTAACATTTCATTATCATATAGCCAGATCATAAAGGCAAAGTAGGACCTGTGAAATGAAGAACCCACAAAGTCTGTTATAATGAATTTATAAGTGATAAAAAAAAAGCTAAATCTAATCACTATACTCCCTAAATTAGACCCTAGTGGACTAAACACTGGATTTCAACAGGTGATAATGATAATTTATATAATTTTCACTTCACCTGACACAAAAATACATGCATAAGTCATTTGCAAAAGATGAATTAAAACATATATTAAACTGGAGCAGCTGATGAACCTTCAGCAATGGGACCATGTATCAATGTAGGGCTACTGCCCTCTTGTGACAGAACAGACTTCCCTTTTGTAATAAAATGTCAGCTGGAGCTGTCATGTCTCTAAATACGGTCTTCTCTCAGCAATCTGGCGAGTTTCCAGGATTTAGGGGCAGTGTAATCAGCTGGTTTGAGTGCTCTTAGTCATCAAGTCTGGTTAAAGACTACAAGTCAGGATTACAGTTTTATTCTCTGAATGTGAAGTCTCTTTTAAAGCTAGAAAGATGAGCTTCATTTTTATAAAAGGGCAATTTATATAAGTGAAATAATCACTTTCATAAGTACCATTTCAATCTTTGGAAAATCATTCTCAATTTTATTGTAATTTCATACAGATACTATTCTTCTAAGAAAGGGATTTTGTACTTAATCTATAGATTTACTGCTTGCATGTATCCACAGATAAAGCTACAGAAGTGACAGGCCCATCACTAACTGTGTATCCTTAATGATATAAATATAAATATAGAGTGATTCATGACCAATGTAATGTGGAGATAGAAATTAATTCTTATTCAAGTATGACTTGTTTGCCAGTGAAAAATATTTCCAATCTGAATGTGAAACTATTAACGCTTGTAAAAACACTTATGGTATATTCTATTTCACATACTTTTGCATCCTGTTGGATAGTTTAATCTCTAACAATGCATCATATACTATTTATTTATTGGGGCAAATGCACAGTGCACTTCTTTGAGATGTGGATTAAAGAAGCCGGTACCTTTTCACGAAATGGGAATACTAATGTCAAATTACACGTTCAGAAAAATGGTACAATAATTAGTCATCTCTGCACACAATAGGTGCTAATTAAATATCTTTGAGAAATTAATTACAGCTTAAATTGGCAGGCCTCTACACATTTTAAACGACTTGGGATTTCTTTAATTAAAACAACACTGAACATAAAATTTGCCTTCACTTCTTCTGTTTTGTTTTTTTTAATCACAAACAAAGTTGTGGTCTCAACAGCGGCTGTGCAGTTTGGAGAACTGCCAGACAAGAAGTCAATAGTGACCTCTAGCGTGTCTGCTGTGTGGAGGGAAAACAGTGTATCCTCCTTTTTTTGTCTTTTATGCTCTTTTATCCCTCTTGTTTCTCCTGTATTATTCCTATAGGCTGTTAGATTGCATGGATAGTGTATAATATATATACTAAAATTAATCATAAGGTGACTGGGTCTTTTAAAGGAGACATTCCCTCGAACAGACCCTCGTAGTGAAATAAGCATGTATCTACCAGCTGCTTCAAATGTTAAGATTAATTCACGCTTTGCCCTCCTCATCCTCATTCACGGTGAATTTTAGATTTGGGTGTCTGTGTTTTGTTGCGAAGCTCGAGCGTCTGTATGCACATCAAGTGCGCAGGAGGCAGCCTACTGAACACTTTGGAAAACTGACAAGGGATTGTCAAATCATTTCCTTGCCTGGGAATGACGTCCCTCCAGCACAGTTCAGTTATATTTAGAGCCTATATATAGTGGAGTCGCCCCCTAGGCTTTGTTGACTCTGCAGCAGGCAGCAGCAGGAGATCACGATACTGAAAGGAGACGTCCTGAAACTGACACCATGTGACCTATATAGTTTCAATATTGTTTGTGATCAGTAAAGCATAAATGTGAATCATGACTCATGGCTTCCAATGAGATTTAATGAGAGAAGTTTAGTAGTATTTGTGCGTACACAGGTTGTGTGTCGCTAATAGATGTAATCAGGGTTTATATAAATATATAGTTGTAAATTAAACCGATCTAAAGCACTATTAGTGTATTTACAGAAGACAAAAGAAAGGGTATTACTGCCCACATTGCGACAGAGCAGAGCGATATGCCCCAAACCGGTTGAAATCCCCAGCTATGCTTTCTGGGTAAAGTGCGCCCCGGTATCCGCCCATATTCGCTTAAAGGAGGCCAACCTGAGCAGCTAGGCCGGACGCTGGATCAAATGGAAAGTTCAATCGATTAAATTTGCCCACTTTTTTGTCGCATGTTCCCGCTTGCTTTCCGAGACGAGATAGACCGACTTAAATGCGGGCGTTTTGGTGTGAAATAGGAAATGCAGAGATCGTGTGAAACGAGAGGATTATCAGCTTGACTTATTTGGTCGCTACTTCGGACGCGGAACTCCACTCGCTAAAAGGTAAAACAAACGGATAAGATTCATACATCGGTGTCTCTTTCGGGTTTGATGCAACAATGTACTGTCTAATTTATTAAGTAGGTCAGTGTGTGCGCTGTGTATCCTCTGAATAACACCATTGTAGTGGAGATATTCATTGTCGTTGTTAGTGCAAACTACGCCCAATTGTTAACCTAACGTCTGGCCCTGCAATGCAGACCTTTGGGCTAGCCTGTCAATGGCGGCTCCTAAACCTGCACCCCTTCCCCTTTGAATGAATGATACCGAGTTTGTCCGGTCACACTGCTGGTGCAGACAGTGCCGCATTAATGAATTACTTTTGTAAATCGCGCTGTGTTAGCTAACAGCGGCTAGTTAGCTTCACTTTCGAGGCTGTGGGCGAGCTCCAGTGCTAAGCTAGCTAGCAGCAGCAGCCTGGTTATTTAAACACAGTGCTCAGGGGTTTTCACACAACCAATCTGGCAACCCTACGGGCACGGAGCAGTGGATTTAAATCAAATTCCTGCCGACTTTTAAGCCTGTTTTTGGGGTGTTGTTGCCCGCTTGAACACAGGCCTGTTTTCACACAGGGTAACAAACCTGTTACAAAGTAGAATAATATTTATATGGCTGCTAATCAGTCGCCCATTTCTCCATTAGTCCTCACTGTGTTGGTGGTTCCCCCTGGTGTGACATTGTTTGAAAAATGGAGTTTGCCACTGTGTGTATTCCACTGTTATTATTTATAAAGGTGAATACACAATGCCATCCAGATGGTGTCAACAAGAGGCAAAGGACGGCTGTGATTGGCATCGTTACATTTTCAGGAAATGTTATTTTTTCCATTTAAATACCACAGCATCAAACTTTACCACAGTTTTAGGGAACAAACTGTAACCTACACTCAATATGTCAATGTGTTTTAACTCCACTACAACACAAAAGAGGGTTAGACAACTGATATAACGTAATAATATATAACATAACTTATAATAAGCTGTATCCCTCCATTACATCCCTGTTTGCTGCTGAATGGGCTTGACAGCGAGCTGCACATGTACTGCATTCAGTCATTCAAAGTCACTTTCACTGCCTAATAAGATGAAACGTGATACTATTTGTACAGACATGACAGGCATGTGGCAGACAACTTTTAAGTGTTGCTGGAATGGATCTGTGACATTGTCAGTAGTCTTATCTGCTCAGGTAAAGATAAGACGGTTTCCGAATGGACAGGACAGCCTCACTGTTATTTGTCTAGATCGCAGACTGTGTTGGGTGTGTGGATGTATATGTGTGTGTGTGTGTGTGTGTGTGTGTGTGTGTGTGTGTGTGTATATATATACATATATATATATATATATTCATGCTGAGAGCACTAGCAAGCATGGTAAAAGTATACCTTTGTTGGCCAAATACCTATCAAACCACATTCTCGTTTTTGTTTGTCTAGAAAAGGCAATAATATTCAGTGGAGCTCCTCCCTGACTGCAGGCTGTGCAGAGCTGTGAGCAGTATGCACTGTAACTTCTGAAAAGGCCAGCTGCCACTATTGATGGGTGCTGCTCCGCAAAGCAGTCAGACAGCAGAGAGCCTCCCAGTTGCTTGTCAATTTTGGAGCCTTAATGTAATGTCATAGATTTCTGCCTGGGGTTAGTTTCTGTTGTGTGTCTGCTACTCAGAAAATCCCACTGACATGTGTTGCTGGATTTAGACATTTGATTACATATACAGCCTGCAACAGGGTATTTATAACTCTCTTTCTTTTACTTCAGTACCTGATTATTTGTGATATGAAGCCTGTTATTTTTGTGTCACAGAAACCGTTTTGATTTCATTCATTTTTAAATAGGGGTTCATCAACATATGAGTTATTTTTCAGGGCTGATAATGATTTAGTATGCCAACTTTTCCTGAATTCAGTAGCAGTTTTTCAGTGTTTATATTCCCCCATTTGCACATAATCTCTTGCAGGTGAACCATCACATTTAGTTTGCGGTGATTGTAGTTTCTTCCACAAGCTTCTTGTTGAATACTAAAACAGGCATTTTCTAAATTGGACGCAAAGTAAACATGGTGGTATGAAATCTAATTTTCCAGTGAATCAGCAGTGTTATTAAAAGATTATTTGAGGTTTATTTTTTTATTTTTTTGACAGTATGAGTTACTCGCTAGAAGTGATTTTGATACATTGACATTTTGTCAGTCTGCCTATCCCGAGGACGCAGATTTCCCAGCGTGTCAGACAGAAATGAAGAGCAGCAAATGCAGCAAGTTGACAAAATTGTTTAAAGTGACAATTCAGTACTTGAAAGAGTTTTGACCATCCTCAACAGAATATAACATCTTTAGAGAGGTTTAAGCATCTGAGAAATACACTTCTAAGCCTTTCCTTTTGAGGCTTTGATGGTGCCCCAGATGAATTGATGCTGTGCCAGATGACTGTCTGTGTCTGTGGAGATATCTGTGTATAATGTGCTTTTTTTTGGTCCCGCAGGTGAATCATGACAGAATATAAGCTGGTAGTGGTGGGAGCTGGTGGCGTTGGCAAGAGCGCACTTACTATTCAACTCATCCAGAATCACTTTGTGGATGAATATGACCCCACCATTGAGGTAAAGAAACTGTGTGTGTGTGTGTGTGTGTGTACACATGTATGTGTGAATGTGTGTGCACTCAAGTCCATGACTTTATCCATGGTTTTGTGTGTATTTAGTTATGGGGGCAGAACAAGGAGAAACTCCTCTAAAAAAGGAGTTGCAGCAGGTTCTTCTGGTTTAAGTCTTAAAAAGACACCAAACAGGTTTTTAATAACTTTCCATGCGTGTCTGCCTGCCTGCTTTCTCAGGGGGCTGACCTATGCGGAGCGAACACTGTCTCACTATGATTCCAATCAATTATTGATGTGCCGTCGCAGGTTAGAGCTCCACTATAGATTATTTGAATACAAGATAACATCTGAAACAATAGCTGCTCACTGGATCAGACGGTAATTATTTGTGTTGGACCAGACCAAGTGTGTCCATCTGTGTGATGAAAAGCTGGAGTGCTTTGGCACAGTGGAAATTAGGACCTCATTATAATTTGAGGTCTGCTTTAAAATGGAGTGGCCCACTACAGCTGGAGTAGGGCAATAATTGAACGCAGTCCTGTGGCGTCGTTCCATAAAATCATGCCAATACAATCATGTCATGATGAAACAATGTAAAATATGCAGTTTGAATTAATAAGTAAAAAAATGCTTATTATGCTTAATACCTATTTTAATATGACTTTTTTACTTCCGTTTGCTTTGCTGAACATGTATGTCTTACTTATATGTTATGTATAAATATCTACATTTCTTGTGATTATTTTGATATTAATTGTTCTAGCCATTAATATAACTAAGGATTATGAAAAGATATGTTGAATCTCAGATAATCATGCACGGTCTTGAAAAATGTTGCACTCTATTATACCATAAATGTTTAAAACACACTTATAACCGCCTTAAGTATAAAGAAAATGAATAATTCTTAAATTATGTCATCCACAACCATCTCTTATTATTTTTTATTAAGCTGCTATTTTGACCCTTAATCCCAGAGTTCTGATCGCTCTCTGACCTCTTCCTCTTCCAGGACTCCTACAGAAAGCAGGTAGTGATCGACGGGGAGACGTGTCTGCTAGACATCCTGGACACTGCAGGTCAGGAGGAGTACAGCGCCATGAGGGATCAGTACATGAGGACAGGGGAGGGCTTCCTCTGCGTCTTTGCCATCAACAACACCAAGTCCTTCGAGGACATTCACCACTATAGGTGAGCTAAGAGACTAAAGGACGGCGGTCTTTGGACCCAGCGTGAGGGCAGTGTTTTAATCTCAGTTAAAAGAGATAACATGGGTGTCCTGGTGGCCCAAGGGTGTAAGGTGCTGACCATGTAATCACCACGTCCCTGGTTCGAGTCCGGCCAGGAACCTTTGTTGCATGTCATTACCCTTCTCTCTGACCCTTCATTTCCTGTCAGCTCTCCATTGTTTACTGTCTAATAGTGGTAATTAAATATTTATTTATTTATTTATTGCATCTCCATATAATTTTATTTTGACAAAATTCCCTTATTGATACATTATATTGTAGGTCACAGTTCTCATATTGAAATAATAACAAGTTTTACCAAAATCTGTCACGACATCAAAGTTTAAATACTTAATTATATAATATATTTTTAGAAAATGATGGGATTTTGTAATAAAACATTAATCGTAACATACAGACAAATCTATGATAGTTGCAATATATGTATGTCTAAATGGCCTAATAGGTTTCAGTATTGACAAAAGCCAGTAATGACCTTATTCTTTATCTGATTATGGCCTTATTCTAGTTACTCTGAGCAGATAAAAGCGTTTTTAAATCATATTAAGCAGCCATCGGGGTATTGCCTCAATTGGATTACAATCAAATGACATTTCTGTTGTGTCTTGTCAATGTCCAGAGAACAGATTAAGCGGGTGAAGGACTCCGAGGACGTCCCAATGGTGTTGGTGGGGAACAAGTGTGACCTCCCGTCCCGGACAGTGGACACCAAGCAGGCTCAGGACTTAGCGCGCAGCTACGGCATTCCCTTTATTGAGACCTCAGCCAAAACCAGACAGGTGAGAGTCCAGCCAGGGACGGCCAAGCCCTCAAGACTCAAAACAATTTTAACTTTTCGATCTGTCACTAAACTGCTGGAGTATTCCACTGCAGGTCTGTGGCGCATGTTGAATGGTGAGAAGTTGCATGTGATCTCAGGGGTATTGGCTTGATGGACACAGTAGTCCTTCTATGAATTTCAATTTGAAAGCAAATTTTGTTATTCCAGAGAGATTAAGTTTATAATAATTATGACAAGTGTCCTTGATAATCTTGGCACTTGAATCACAAGAAAAGTTAAAGTCTTGAGTCATGTGGTGCTGTTGATTCTTGTCACATTTGGTGGCTCTTTTTTTTTTTCTTTTTTCTTTTTTTTTAATGATAGTGTTGCTTGGAAATGTCTCGGGCAATGTGCTGCGCATCGTTAAATCCTCTTTGGTTAATTGAATGTTTTGTTTATGGGTGATAATGTAATCATTGCATGCTACTTTGTCATGGATATGTGAAATCACATCATCATTAGGGGCCATCTGCAAAGGATCCTGCATTTTGAATAATCAGCAAATCAGTAAATGTGTGCCAAGGAGTCTGCATGAAAGGACAAACTGTCGGTAATTACTCCAGGGGGGTTAATGATTCTGCTTACTGGTTACTGTGACCGGGTGTTGGAAGATTTGCCGTGGTGCAGTCGCATCAAACGTTGTGTGTTGTGAGCATGGCCTCAGGTGGCTGACTGGCTGACGCAGTGATCTTTAAACACACCCTTTCCTGGCCTCTCTGACCTGGGGTGAATCACGGCTCCTTCTAGTGCGGGGGAATTAATGACACAATGATTCATTTCTTACAGCTCTGTTCACCTATTCCTACCTGAGTGTACCAATAATTCACTATCCACACGGTGCTGCTGCTGCTGTTGTTGGACCAGCAACTGTCTCTTGCATTCAAAGCCACCCAGTGTTTCCCAAATCTCAGTGATTTCATCTGACTTCTCTTGGAAATCTCCCACATACAATATAATGCACAATCAAAATATGCTCCTCATGCATGCACTTCTCCTTCATATTAGGCTTGACAGTTAAAGTGATACTCCACCCTAATCTTTTTAGTGCCACTCGGCCACTGTAGGCTTAAAAGGTGGCTGTTTTTTAAAGTTTATAGTTTGCTTTTTTAGTTCAGTTTAAATGGATTCCAAAGATGACACTTTTCATGATGAAAATTGAATATCAAAATTCTCAAACCACTCCTGCACCATAATCCACCTCTTCACTGTCCGTGTGTGCGCTCTCAATATGTTCCAAGCAATTAGTTTTGCCAAAATACAGCTAAGTACACTGCTTCTGTCAGGGCTTCACAGAGGGCAAAAGCGTGACACAGAAACGGTGTATTTAGCTGCATTTCAGCAAAATTATGATCGTTTGGAAATGTACTGAGTGGGACGTTTTTTTGTTTTTTTTTAAAGATGCTTTGATAGTTTTTTTTTTTCTGCCATGAAAACCGTCGCCATAGGAATTCAATCTAGCAACAGCCCCTCTTCACTGAGAGGAAGGAAACAGCGAACCCTTTCAAGCCTGCAGGAGGTGAGTGATAGATTATGGGTGGAGTATCAGTTTATGTAGATGATGAGGCCAGACGGACGTTGCAGGTAGACCCACCTCAAAACATTGGTCTGCTTCGCTCTTTTGTATCTGTAAGCTGTAACACATGCACCCATACAAGTATATCCTGTATTCCTCAACATTGAGGGAAGTTGTGTCTCATACTGCAGAGAGTGGAAGATGCCTTTTACACTCTGGTACGGGAGATCAGGCTGTACCGGCTCAATAAGCTCAGCAAGGAAGAAAAGACTCCGCGCTGTGTCAAGCTTAAAAAGTGTGTTGTGATGTGAAAGGGGTAAGTGTATGCAGCCGCGCGCCCACCAGCTCTGTGTGTCTGTGTGTGTGTTGTTAGTGGGGATTGTGGAGAAGGCACGCAGTGAGAGAGCTGGTGCTTCATGGGTTCTCAAAGCTAACCTGCTGGTTTCTACTGGGGCTGTGGTGAAGCTCTAACAGGAGGCTGAAACGGCTGATGATTTCTTCCCTTTTCAGTGTCTCTGTGTATCATGACTGATTATTATTTACGGCCGTTTTCACACTGGGTTTGTTTACTCGAGTCTGAACGCGAGTTCGATTG
>NTHP01000227.1:249710-265363 GCA_003416845.1 Oplegnathus fasciatus | reverse complement strand
CCCCCCCCAAAATCAGTTCAACATTAAAGATTGAACTGTTGATTGGAGTTTAATCTCTCCCAATTACTCTTTGGAGTGGGATCACCCTTTACATTCAGCAGCCTTTTAAAATTTCACCCCAGAATCAAAGAACATTGTCAATCCTTGAAATGTTGTCAGGCTGTATAACATTTGTTTTATTTTAATGGTGGTGACTGTATTCTGGTGTGCAAATAATAACCTGTAACTCTAATAATGTGTTCTTTTTATCATTTATTTTCCAGGGCGTTGACGATGCCTTTTACACATTAGTGCGAGAAATCCGGAAGCATAAGGAGAAGATGAGCAAGGAGGGCAAAAAGAAGAAAAAGAAGTCCAAGACAAAGTGTACACTTATGTGAATAATCACCCCTTTTCAAGACAGACTAAAAAAAAAGAACTATGTTGAACAGTCAAGTAATACATTTTGTACATTACACTAAATTATTAGCCTCTTTCTCAATACCCACCATACTGAATACTAAACCTGACCCGATTTTTCTGCCTTTCTGTTATTTGCTACTTGGACACCGATAAGCTTTATTTTCAGTTTAGTGCCAGTTGCCCACATGTGTCGGTCCAACAGCCTGTTTGATTTTATAGGATGATGTTGTTTTGGATAATTTTATACAACTGCAGAGCTGTGAGCTAATTGCATCACAACTCATGTTTGACAAATTATTCATTAACAACTTAAAAGTTTTTTTTTTTCCTTTGCTTAAAAGGTCATTAAAAAGTTCTGTAGTGCCCTTTTAAGTATGGGATGCCAAAGAATGAATTTTCATCCCGATTCTCATAGACAAAACAGACGAAGAAAGGACCAACATTCAGCCAGATGAGATCCAAATGTCCCAGCCACTGTGTAATTTCCCCATCTCTAATGACCCCTAGGTATGACTTAGTTATGTCACTGATATAAGTATGCATGCGAACTCCTACTCTTCTCCGAATGTTTTAACACCCTAATTAGCTATTAATTAATTTGCAATATGTCAATGCTTTGTACTGTGTGGGGAGTGATTTCTTGCCTACATGAGACGTTTGGTTTTTTTTGTTTATTTTTATTTTTGCATGCATTGTGTCCTAGATGACATGGGTATTGCACACTGCCTCCGGTTGATACATTTAGCAGAGCCAGCAATGAGGAACTTTGAGTGGACATCGTACAGACTAGTTTTTCGGGTTTATATAAAGTAATCAGCACTTGCTGTTGGGAGAAAGAAATCAGCCATTTTTGCTTGATTAATGACAGATTGAAAGATCCAGATTTGTACCCCGTTTTGTGATAACAAAATGGGACTAGCAGCCAGGTTTTGTGTTGGCCAGAGTCATTTTATGTTGCAGGGATTCTTGCCTCATCACAATCTAATGTCAATCAGCTTGTTTGACCACGTATTTCCTGCTTTTCTTTACTCTTAAGGCTTGACTGCAGGATTGTTTTCATCCTGACAATAATCATTTCATTGCTATTTGTTACAAAACAATTAAAGGGTTCTCCCATCAACATCCTCCCGATTGAGGCATGCATATTTAAATAGTATGAGGACCCTTTATTAGCTCACTATTCAATGTTAGCTTTTAAATTTGAGGATTCATGATTCTCCAGTAGCTGGCCATAGAGGTGTCATGCCTTGCACATTTTCCTAAGCTGTTGACTCGTTCGCTTGTGACTGGCTAGAAAGCAGAATGCCTCTTTTTACGCAGCGTTCAGGTATATTTCTCTTGGTGTGAAGTCACAGAGGTTGCTCAAAATGTTGTCCAAATGGATTTTCAGATTCTTCCTTTGGTGGAGCTTTTGAAAGAGTTTTTTTGGGGGGATTAATCTCCTAAAGTGTTGAAATTGTTTGGTGGGCTGCCTTTCAACAGAAATGATTGTCCAGCGAAATAATTTGTCATTTTTCCCTCACAAAGCTCGTGTGTCGTGGTGATGTAACTGGAACTGATGTTTGTAAATGAGGCAATAATTGCCATAAAATTGGTTTTTAGAGAAAATTGTCAAAAAAAAGTCCTAGTTTCTTTCCCAGGTCAACCCGTATTTCACCTTTTCCATCGTATTTACAAGCTGTTCCCCTGGGGATTTTTATTTGCCTTTTTATGTTTGCATTAGGTGCTACATTTAGACGGTAGAAAGAGCCGAGACAACATTTACTTTGTCCCGTGTGTGCTCAAGAAGTGCACAAAATGCTCTTCTAGGGGAGCAATGTTATTGACACAGAAAATCCAGACATGATACATTTTGCTTTCAGGATTAATTAATTTTGACCCAGTTTATTACGACCTTTTTTTTTCATGAAGTAGATAATAACTGTTAATGCAATTTTAATTATGGAACCCTCTTGTTAACAATACTGTTTCAAAAGTAGTTTTACTGAAATGTTTAAAATGTTCCTCTTCCTTTTATTGCGTGCCAACAGCTGATTTCTGAAATGTATCATTTATACCTGGATCATATTTTAACAACCTTTGTATAGTTGTGATACTGAAAGGTGCATATTTTGTAAATTGTGCTTCATTTCGTTGGTGTGTCTAAATGAATGTTGCTTTAATGGAGTTTCACTCCGCTCTGTGTATGTGACTAGAGAGTGTGACTGGGTCCAGGTCTAGGGAAGTGAATGAATGACCACTTTACAACACACCTGTTGTGGGCAGTGTAGAGTGGTGATCTGATCTCAAATGAGTCTATTTTTTGCCATGAATCTACCACTCCTATTTAATGTGTAATAAAGAACAAAGTAAAGAGGAACTTAACTTTGTCTTTCTTTCTTAAATTGTCTTTTGTTTTTGATTCCCTGTTAAACACTGAAGATCAGACCAATGTTCCCAGCAGGTGGCACTGTTCACTCACTTTGGCAGGTCTGATTCTTTAAGACCGCAAAATCTATGAAGGGGCTTTTCTGCAGCTGCCCACACTCCCAGAAAAGAGTGAGCCTAGATTTAGCTTTTACAAGTCGTGTACATTTTCCAAAATAAACCAGGACTAAATGTGTTCATTTGAGAGAGAGAGAGAGAGAGAGAGAGAGAAAAAAAAAATAGACTGGTATTCTAAGCAGAAATGCTCTTATTGTTTAAAACGCATAGGCAGTCACTCATGGTGAGAAGAAATCATTTCATGCATTGTCAAGTTGATTATTGTTGAGATTTAAAGGAAATGAATCATGTGAATTTTCAAAATTAACAAAAAGCTAACAAGGATACCAGCGGCCAGAGGAGATATTCAAAGTGACAGTTTTTGTTGTGGCTTATTATAAATAAATCACTCTTCCCGTCTTTCACAAAAGAAGAAAATTATAAGCCTGATTAGCCAATATGTCAGAAATGTTTGATCATTGGATTAAAGGTTTGAAAGGTGACTCATTAAACTTAAGCAAATAAATAAAACAAATGACCTTCTTAAACAAATATTTTATACATAATGATCACCTAAAAACAACAGTGATCTGGAGATATTGCATCCTGGAAAGTGTATCAAGATACACTGTATGTTAAATGCACTCATTTATGGAGGTGTAACTTTAGCTAAGTGCATAATTGAGAACTGTCTTTAAAGACAGCAGCTAAGATAATATAGTCTAATTCTCTAGAGTTATATGGGACTTTCAAAATAAAAGCTATTAGCAGCTTGTTTTGCAAAAATTACCCTTGGTATTAAGGGAAAATATTTGTGTTGTGGAGCTCCTTCTCAGAAATTGTTCAACTTTAATTATATGCATCATTGCTTTCTATTATTATCCAAGCACCTCACGTCCTTCTTGGGAATAATGTGTATTTGCAGTACAGGTTCAACATGATGAACTGTTACTGTTATTATGCCTGCGTGACTCAGGTTCAATGTAGCCATACTATACCTTATTAGCTGGATTTATTGATTAGATACTTCGTTAACACCTATTGGCCATGTTGCCATAGATATTTGCTGCAACATCTGGTCCTCTGAGTCCTAAATTCTAGAATGTAAGTTAAATTTCTCATTTTGAATGAAGTGACATTGACAGCCTGGTTAAACTAATTGATTTATACAAGATCAGGTTTACTCTGGTTTAATAGTGATGTGTGGTGTTACTACAGTTGCAGAACTGTGTTTCAAGTGAACATTAATGACCAGGGATTTAGCCATGACAGCAGCCTAGTATGAAACATGAAACACCTGTTCAGTATCCCCTGTCAAACACAGGGTAAGTATGTGAAAATAGTTTGTGTGAGAACATTTAAGGGTTTTGTCCCTTTGGAATAAAACGTAGGCCAAGAAGCACATGTGATGTGAGGACATGATGTTCTTGTAACCGAACCTAGAATCAATAATAGCACTGCTTATTAAGAGTGTCACAGGACAATTCAAGGATCATTTATATTTTTTTATTTGTATTTCTAACGTTTTCCATTCCTTTTATTCTGACTGTTTTTGTCTGTGACTGACATGGTTTAAATTTATTTTTCAAAACTTCTCAGGCCCATTTACTCATGTTCAGTATTAAACAACACAGAAAACAGCCCCAGAGACGGTTAATTCTGCCAGCGAAGGTAATCCAGAACTTTGAATGAGAAGCCAAGAGTGTTTTGCAAAGTAGCATCAGAATACTAATATCAGGCTCTAAACTTGAAAGAAGTTCTGTTCACTATCATATTAATGTGCAAATTCTTGCCTCTATTTTCTGCATGTAAACAAACGTACAGAACTTCCTCTGGGGCATTTTTCTGTCCGATTTCTGTATTTTCCTCTCTAAAATGAAATGTTCAACTGCTGGATGTGGCTACATTACGACCCTTCTGTCAAGCAAAGCATGACTCATGGTCAATGAAATTCATCTTTACTGGGAATTACTTGTAATATTCAGATAGAGTTTGTTTTCAAAACATCAAGCTTGAAAGGCAACCACAGTACGAGGAAGGTAATACCTTTTCTAGATAAAGATGATGATAAATGCACTGAAAAACTGAAAGAAAGAAAGTTAGTTATGCTGGAATAATCCGTTACAGCGTTATAATGGGGCTGTAAAAATCTGTCTTATTGCTCCTTTAACTTGAGCCTGAGAGCTACTCTTTCCTTTCTTTCTCCCCAATCAGATGGCTTTTTAAAATACTCATATTTATATTTTAGATTTTTTCTGTATATATTTGCCCCTATTGTGAGCTCTAAGCCTGTTGAGAATTCACAACAGGGACATCTGTGGGGGATCTGAGTTTAGTTGTGTGTTTATTGGTTATTAGTAAGCTGATATTGAATACTTTATTTGCATAAAAGCAAGTAATCAAATCAACTGAACAATTAATACAGTGTTACCTTTTATTTTACCTGTACATTGAAGCTGCCTGCATTTAAACTTTCCACTCTGCGTATCATTTAATATACAAAATCATACCAACAAAGCGAAAAGATATCTAAAAACAGCACCATGGTCAACATATTTGTGAGCTTTTGGCATGTTATATCCATGCTGGGTGTTTTAGAGATCAACATGACTCTGTATTGGCACAGTTCCTCCCTACTAGTCCTTATTTACTGCCACAGTGACAGAATTTGTCCTCTGGCTTCAACATGCAGGATTGGTTGCTTGTTTAGTCATATTCTGTGAACGGGAATGTCATGTAGCATCAAAGATGAGATATTTTCCCTTACAGATTTCCAAGAAAGAAATGCCTGCTCGATCATGACCAGAGACAGTATACAAGCTTCAAAAGGACAGGCCTGTGTATGTGTCATATGCAGGCAGTGCTGGGATAATTGGCTGCAAAACAGCGTTTGGTGTTGAGGCAACCTGTATAGCTGTATCCTGTTTTGGATTACTGTCTTATAGCCAAAGCTGTTTATTGACATCACAGTTACCATGATCATTAGTGAATCCTTTTTATGCTGTTAGCCAATTATAAATTAAAAGTGGCAAGTGTTATTAGCTGTTTTGTCCTAATAGCTCATTTGAATATTCTGTTTCCTTCATAATTATTCTACACTGGAGATGCAGAATAGCCTGTTTGAAAGGAAGTTAAGTTGTTTCCAAACTGTTGCTGTGAACAATAAACTATGTTAACATATTGTGACAAGCTCCATTACTCTTTCTTCTTAAACAATGGGGCTACGGTGCCTGCCACATAGCAGCCGAGAGTGAAAAAGAGAGGAGATCTAATGAATTATGCAGAGAGAGCTTTCTCTCAGCCTGACAGTCTGAAACCAGCCTGGAGAAAATTGTAAGAGAAGTACGAGTCAGTGCAGCCATCACAAATCCCCCTCCCCTTCCCCCCAGGGACCGCCGAGGCCAAGGCCTGTCAGTCAAGCGCCCCCTCCCTAAACTGTAATCTGGGGACAGCGCTGAGAAGCCTGCAGGTCTGATAAAGCGCTGAAAAGATGCCCCAGAAACCAATCCGTGGCACTCTGGGCTCCTGTCAGGGAGAAGGGCGGGGGAGGAAAAGACACAGCAAATGTTCCTAAATTGCTAACAACAAGCCTCAGACTGGTTCCACTCAAAAACCACACAACCCAGGCTGGCAAATCCATCTGCCCGTTTGCCCTGTGCACACTTCATGGAGCGAGCTCAATCACAATCACCAGCTCTGACCCCGGTGAACGCGTGAAGAGGGGTGAATTCACAATCATCTGACTGTCTGACCTCTGCCTTGTTAGTGCACAGAGGGAGAGAATTTCCTTTTTATTTTAATGAAGCATGGCTTCCCTCCCTGGCAGGCAGCTGAGTGTGGGGCAGCAAGAGCGCAGTCTGGTAATGAGAGGCCAGAAGGTTCAGGTGTCTTCAAACCGCAACACACGGAAGAGACTTAATACAGATTTTCACCAGCCCTGGAGGAAACAGAGAGCTGGATGAATATTCATGGAGCAGTGATGAATTGTGTTGCCTACAGCATCGCGCCACTTTGAAAGCCCTCATGCTGCTTCTTTTATCACAGGAGGTCCTTGCCAGTGAACCTCACGGGCCACAACACAGCGCCCCAGCATCCAACTACCAATTATCATCTGAGATCATTAACTTGTTATGTTGACACAAACACTGCAATTTCAGATGCCCTTCTTTATTCAAATGACCCTATTCATGAGGAGTGGCTGACTGAGTTGATTGGATTTTTTTCTCGCATGCCTCGCAATCACTCAACAAGTGATGTTTGGACACAAAATTAATGAACAGCATGCAGCGCTTTGAACTGTGTGCGCGCTGTGTTTCAAGATGGATAAACAAGCTTCATAATATCTTTCAAAGTATGCATCCGCACAGATTGATACAGTAATGGCATGCTGTTGAATGTTCACACTTTGTTCCATTCAGGCAGCAATCTCCTCATAATGATGGTAAGTCAACAGACAGAGAGATAAAGGGATGGAGGGACGGAGGCGGAATGGGGTGGCAGGGTGGAAGGCCTGGGGATTGAGCAGCGTCATGTTCAGCAGCCCCAGACGGGTGATTCATACCAGCCTCATCACTGGCAACAGACAGGACATCCAGGCCTTTATTACCTCCATCCATCACCATCACTTCATCAATCTGAGCTCCTGTGAGCCAGCTCTCCAACCAGTCCCCAAACACCCATCCCAACGTGCTGCTGGACAGAGATTTACACCCACCCACTAACCCCCTCTCCCTGTCTCGCTTTAACACGTACACACACACACAAAACAAGAGAGATGAGCTTCTACGTCGACTTTAGACACACTCGCACACACACACACCCACACACGCGGGGAACGAGACAGAAAGCGAGGGAGTGTGTAAAGGCCATTCTGCAACCAGACATGGTGTGAAGCTGTTCCCCTAAGGGCCCCTGGCTGACAGGCTATCCTGCATTCTGAAAGCCACTTACACTTCAGCCACATCATACCACCTGCTGCTGCTGACCAATGTGTCAGGGGGGCATATTATGATGGATACACTAAGCTGTTGGAGAAATCATTAAATCATTCCCACTGCTCTCCCCATTAAAAAAAGCCTACAAACTCTACCATAAATACATAACACACAACTTGATTTCCTTTTAGCTGGACACAATATTATGAGCACCTTTACAGTCTAATGCAATCCAATACAACACTCCTGCAATAAATGCTGAGTTAATTCTGGTCATTTGAAGACTGTAGTTTGTGAAGGTGTTGCATTGGATTGCATTATATTTTAAAAGATACGGCTGGCATTTTTCTGTATTTGTCTTATTGTCAATGTATGACATGAAAAGACCAAAACCAACAATGTGCCAGTCTCTCAGTACTTTCTGACTATGCTACCCTGTCTGTGGCACTCCAGGCCCCCCAAGCCCACTGGTTCCTGCTGAAGATGGAGATCTTTAAAGCAGTATTAATTCACTATTTGGCCATTTGGGGGCAGCAGAACAAGCTGAAAACACATCATTGACACATTATCACCACAGAAAGTTAATATGGCGAACGTGTTAGCAAACATTTGCTCTGCTTTGGGCTCCAGCTAGCTGGTAACTTTGTCTATCTTCCATTTGGTGCTGAAAAGGTAGAATAAAATCGTTTTTTTTGTAAAATCAGCTGCCTGCTGTGGCTGGAAATCATGAACCATAACAGAAACGTTGCGGGAAACAAAACAAAGAGCCGAGAGACGTTAAATTGATCCGAAGGCGTGCAGCTTTAAAAGTGGGTCACAGATATATTGTTTCATTTTTTAAAAAGCTAAATAATTTCCTACAACAGCTGGGCACTTTAGTTTCCAGCAAATGTTACTCAAACAGTAGTAAATAGTGCATTTGTTGGGGACTATTTTCAGTGGTGGATTAATACATTTGATGCTAGTGAGTATTTACACCAGCAGGACGGTATATGTGGGATTGAGTCAAAATAAACTTCAGTGCCCATGTTCATCGTAATGAAGGGACGTCTTACACAGTGCTACGATACGGCTCACTGATGTGTTTTTAATAGTTTTGGGACAACAACGGAGCTCTATGGCAAATAATAACAATATCAGGCTTTGAGTATGCAGCAATACTTGTTAGTAGGCTCAATTCATTGTTGTTTTCGATCTTTCGATGGGATTTGTTGACAATAAGAATGATATAGAAAAATTTGTCCTGCCTGGTATGGCCGTATGTAGCAGGGGCAAAATACAGGAAGAAGGCAACATTTTGAAAACCTTGCATGAATGAAATGCAATCCAAAGCAACAGCATGGCAGCAACCTCAAAACTTCCCAAAGAGTTGAATCAACACCTCTCTGGCAGCCTCAAAATAAATGTAACTTTATAAGTTTCAGTATTTATTGCAGGTGTCCATGATAATGTGTCCACCTGCTGCACGCACGGAGAGCACAGTATCAGTGTTTACTATAAATAAGCTATTGGTAAAAAGATGATGCTCAAAATGATTCTTGAAAAAATAATTTTTCTCACTGTTTATATGATTAAATTGGTGCATGATTAATGCTTTGCTCTTATTTATTCACAAATATCTTCCCAGTCTGCAGTTTTTTTCTGCTCACAGGCTGCAGAACTTTCTCACTTAAATAAATCATTGTTTTCGAATTAGTGTTGCTTTATACACTTTGGGTAGAAAAACACAAAGTCCACGAGGCCATGTTGAGGTTGTGAAGGGGATTTAAAGGACAAAAAGAAAACCAATCACTTTTGGACATTGTGTCATATTGATTTATGGCTGCTATTATATACTCCTCTACCTATTCCATGCATCCATGTACACAGACCTTTGTCATAGTATATGATGTGACACAGAGGGTGTCATTAGAGAGTATGAATATAGCCAACTTGGGGGAGATAAATCAATGTTCTGTTCAGAGAAACATTTCACTCTGGGCCGTGTAATGTTATTGATTTAGGCACCACATAGTGTTCCACCAGTGGCTTTAAATTATCTGAAAAAATCTTGAATACACTCAAAAAAATTTTTCTTTTGGCTTTTTGAGCCATAGCTTTATTTTCTGTCCAGCGCTTAGAACAAAAAACACTGACTGCGAGAGTGGCACAGTTTCTCAGAGATGTTTACTTGCTTGACCGCGTGATGTAAGTGATGACAGGGGAGAGAGATGGAAGTGAGGGGCTTAACAGAGGGAGAGAGGGGAAGACACTTTTAATGTAAGTGTCCATCAGCGCGGGGATGTTTGGGTAATGGTGGTTTCCGTGGTGACAAAGCGAACAGCAAATACACCAAGAGAGAGACATTTTGTGCTATTGGGGGCACAAGTTGGGAATCTGGTTTTACAAATACCCCCTTGAGTACTTTGTTGAGATGCATTCACTGTGTTTTGTTCGCAGTCTGTTAGCATGTTTGTGTGCGTGCTTGTGTGTGGGTTTATGTGCATCAGGATGTAGGATATTACATTCACACCCTCACACGCAGATATAAATAGGCGAGCCAGAATACAGGGGAAACTGAATAATAATTTGTTTCACTGGCAGCTATTCAAACTTACAGTCTGTCACACTAGCGTTATGCAGAGCAAGCACAATGCAGAAATTGATAGCAAATATTTGGTGTGCAGTGCAATAAATTCAATCAGCAACTTATTTTTGACTATACAGATGGGGTTTATTGTAGGGCCGATTTGAGATCATTGTACAAATTATATCATCTCATCTCCTCTGCCTCTTCTTTGTGCTCACTTGCTGTTCTGATTTGTGTGACAAATGAGTGAATAAATGTGTGTGTGTGTGTGTGTGTATATAGGTTTTGTGCCTTTTTGCTTATCTATGTCTTAGGCACCTACAGTATATATATGGGTGCGTGTGTGTGTGTGTGTGGCAGTGTGTTGCAGCGCTATCTCTTCCTCATTCAAGTCATGTCACAGGCCAGACACCATTGTCAGGAGAGGCTTTCATCGGCTGACTTCAGATGTGCCTGTCATCCAGTCCAATTATACAGAGAGAAATAGGTATTGTTACACTCAGGGGATTGATTCAAGACAAAATAGAAAAGTGAAGATAAGACTACACAGTCATCTGCGGCCATGCGCCACTTGCTCGGAGTCACACACGCTCTCGCTCGTGCACACAGATTTGAAATCACATGGACGAGCAACTCCAATATCTCGGTGATAACAAATCCTTACAAGGTAACACGGCCTCACTTCTGTCTACAGTGGGAAGTGTCTGGCAGGTAGGTTACAGTAATTTGAAATGGTGAGGGATCGAGTGCTACACCTCCGCTTCAGCCCCGCTGTCAGGGTGATAGACCGGCTTTTTATGGAGATAACTCCGGGCTGATGGAGCAGCTGAGCAATACTGGGCTTAAGACGACTTCAACCTGCTACTGAGAGCGGTTCAGAGCCACTCAAGCATCAGTCAGCACCGCTGACATGAATAGTCTCTTTTCACCACTCTCTGCATTTTCCCTACTGCTCTTTTGGCTCTTCCCTCTCTCTTACAAAACCAGAAAAAATGTCAAGAACCACCACTTACCTCCAACCACTCATGGGGAACAGCTCCAATTTATTTAATACAACCCTACCATTGCAGTCAGATCATGTTTTGCTGCCATGTTAGTCATTGTTTGGCACTCAGGCACTGCAGAGAGCAGCCACAGCACCTAAACTGGTTGAGATATTGTGTGAACACTCTGTGGTTCTGGAAAAGTTTGCAGGTGCTCTTTCAGGCCTTGTTTTAAACGTGCTGTATTATCAGAGTGGTGAATGATTAAGAAGGGAAACAAAAGTTCAGCCTTTCTTAGAAGCTCCATTTACCTCATCCGTCATTTCATTAAGTTTGTCAGGTGTATCCTTGTTTATGCACAAGAGTTGTGACAGCTCAAGATGGCAGACGTCTCAGTTTAGACAATCCCCTTATGCGTAGTCAACCCTGCGCCTCAGCCGAGCCTCCAGTGTCCTTGCTCCTGATACTGATTCACTGATGTGGAACGCAGTTGGCTGAGATGCTGGAGGGCATGGGGAGAAGGGATTTGCTCCTCGGCTAAGTCTTTTCTCTGTGCCGATTCCTACTGGGCCACGCGAGGAGATTTAAACTCTTACATATACACTCTCAAATGGGCACACATACACACACATCAGTTTTCCTGCCATCAATCTCCTAAATCCACCCAGGTTGTTGTGAAAGTGATAAATTCAGCCATTTAATATCCATAATTAATAATTCATTACACACAGTGCGCCACAGATTTAGATTAGGTAGTATTTTATCTAGCTAATAGTTGTGCCCTTGAAGGTCATTCTGAATGTTTTTCATTATTGCTTCCTGAGTTTACAGTCAATACAGCTGTGCAATAACTTGCAGATAATGCGAGCCAATGACACTATTGGTTAGAAAATGAAAGAAAAACACTTGAGGGTTCCACGAGGATCCTTAACAGACGTGTGTTTTCCTCTGACAGGCGCCCGACGCTTACGTATATTTTTCTCTAATGAAGTAATCTGTTAGGACTGAACAATGCCATATGGTTTCAGATGCCCGTGACAGCCTCAAATATGTCCCCACAATTGATGAGAATCCATATCTCAGTAGTATAAATATCTTTGTAAAAAAGTGCTCCAGTCTGTGAGAAGATAACCTCACACAGTAGAGAAAGACTATTTCTCCAGGAAGATAAGAAAGAAATTGAATATTTGTGTATTAAGGATTGTGTTTTTTTCAACAGTGTATTTTTAAACTTGAACAGTTTTTCAAAATGTGTGAGATATATTCTCAGATGCACTGGCAGCCCCCATAATTTGCATTTGCAAGCGTTTAATCAATTAAAAACCCTCCTAAAAACAATATTCTGAGGAATGAACTCACAGGCACAGAATTATAGCACGTGCTACTGTTGCTGTCACAGTTTAAGTAACAACAGTTTTATTTTTGGCGAGCTGTTGCCGAGCCATTAGTCAAAAAGTTAAACAACTCGCTGCTGACGGCCAATGAAAAGTGAACAGAGGAGGCTTTCCCTGATGCAGAAAACTGGCTGTGTGGATTCTTTTTTTCCCCCCTTTTCTCTTTTTGTAGTGAATAAATGTAAGTGAACCAAGTTATCTCGCTGTCATCCCCCTCCTCTCTCCCTCCCTACGCCTGTCTTTCTCCTCTCTGTGTGTCTCTGAAATACACACATACTCTCTCACACAAAGGAGGGAAAGTGTCACTATGGAAACAAGGAGGCAAGATTCTAAAAGCTACCTCTTGAGACGAGAGTTAAGACAACAAAAAGGAGTCCACAGTGTGAGTGGCAGAAAAGCAGCAATATACATAGCATCTATACTTCTCCCTCCTGTTCTGCCGCCGTGAATGTCACCATCAAGTCGCTTTGTCAGCCCTTTACCTCACTGTTATGTGCCTTTACCAAACTGTGTACATCTGTTGTATGTGCATTTGAATATAGTCTGCTACCTTTGTGTTTAAAGACTGAGGCTAGTGCTGTGCCTACGGTTAAATGCATGTGGCTCTTTGGACAACTGTGTGTGTGTGTGTGTGTGGGTCTGGGTGTAATATGCACCACACATTTCTTTAATAGGGCTAATCCATTTTAATCCCACCTGCCACTGTTACCTTACAATGATGAATGTAAGCCTAAATGAGTTGAGACGCAGAGAAATGCCCACGGGAGACAGAGGAGGAGGCTGGGAGGTAGATGTAAGTCTCTATATGTGTGTGTGTGTGTGTTTGTGTTTGTCGGCGTGCGCACTCCTGTGCTTGTGTGTGTGTGCACGTGCAAGCCCGTGCGTGTGTATTTATTAAGGTTTCTGCAGCAGCTGAAACAGGTTTTTCCTCCCTGCTCTGTTCAAGGCTATTTTCTGCGGGTCTGCAGGGTCACTGCTGTCCTTAGTGATGTCTCCTTCAGCTGTAATCAGCACCACGGACAGCAACACCGATCTCCACCACCGCAGGCACCACAGCAGGCATCCATCTCAATAGACTCAAAGAGGCTCCCTCTGCTTAGCTCCTTTCCTTTTTCATTCCTGCTGATCTAAAAGAATTGGATAGGTGAAAGCAGGCTGCCCATTAGGCTTCAGTCTTGATGTACTCCTCCAATCCTTGATCTTTAACAGGGATGAAAAGGAGATGCAGGGAGAAGGAGGAAGAGGGGAAGCTAATTGTGAAAGACCTGCAGGCAATCACATCTATTAATAAAACCTCTAATGGAAAACTCCCAGTGTTTAAGTTTCCTCTGGGATGACAGATTCACATGCTTGATTATGAGGGGTAAAATACAGTACAAGTCCAGGCTGCTGTGAATAGTAAAGTCCTAGTTGAGCACTTGTTACTGTGTATAGAGCCACAGTTTTAGTGCCAACATCTCTCACATGTGGTGGCTTTGAAAAATAGCAGCAATATGTGGAAGCAAATGAAAGAGAGAATAGGAGGAGAGATAAAAAAAAAGAGGAGCAGGGGAGGGAGAGATAGGAGGAGTATACTACTGTACAGAGTGAGTGAGTGGCTAAGTTAGGGTGAGAGAGCGAGAGATAGGGAGAGCGAGGCAGAGAGAGAGAGAGAGAGAGAGAGAGGGTGCAGATAGCGGGAGGGGAAAACCTCCTCTCTGAAAGGGATGATGTCAGTCTCTGCAGCTGAGCCCCGGTCCCCGACTCGACAGGGCGAAGACTCTCTCCTCCAGAAACAGGCTGGCAGGCACAACCACATCCACAAAGAAGGGAGGCAGGGGTGAGAGACAAACAGAAGGGATGAAGCAGCGAGAGTCTGGTGAATGAAATCCTGCAGGTACGTATGCCACGTTACCATCCATCTCTGAGTTCATTCATTAGTGCCTTTTGTTGCATGCTGCCTGCCATTACGCCTTAAATTGCTGCCAGCATCTCATTTGTTCAAAGTAATTATCATGTTTTTAGAATGTGTCATGGCAAACCTCAGGAGTGTGTGTGTGTGTGTGTGTGTGTGTGTGTGTGTGTGTGTGTGTTGAGTCTACACTTCTATATCCCAGCCTGTCTGTGAGAATTTGTGTGGGTGTGTATATTTTAGCGGGGGTGTGGAAGGAGAGTGCTCACTGTAAATGAGGGGGCACACACACACACATACACACACATTAGTGGAAAGTTTTTAATGAAGAGGAAACTGCTGTATCGAGTCCTCAGGGGAGGAAAACAGCTTCAATTATTCAAATCCAAATCAGATGCAGGGTCCCCAGAGCAGAGGGCATGACAGAGATTTGAGATTAGAGTGTAGGGATTTTGTGCGAAGATAACCTATCGACTTGGAGGGAAAAAATCCTTTTTTTGTCTGTTGCGTCATTGTTATAGTGCTCTTCCTCTGTCTGCATAAGGGATTTGCCAGGTTAAAGCAATGCCTTCTGGGATACTGGTGGTCAGACAGGTGACATAGCTGCGGTGAGTCATCCGGTAACATCTGCACCTGACACCTCTGTTTCCCACTTTAGATTACAGGTTTGCTTATGCACAGGGTCTAATGTCATTGTCAAACCTGGGGATTCATGTTCTCCGTCAAGTTCAGCCAGTCTATAGGATGTGTTCTGTAGTATACAAGAAAAATTGATTTTCTGTGGCTGAGATTAGTTATGAATGTCACAGGCGGCCAGACGACAGCGCATGCAGGGTCACATTCAATAGGCAACAACAAGAGATGACATTGACGAAGGATAAAATGTGTCTTTGTATTGGAGAATCCTGCACAGCCAGGACTTACGTGTGTGCGTGTGTGTGTGTGTGCGTGTGTGTGTGTGCGCGTGTGTGTGTCCTTTCCCTTCTCTGTCTAATGAACTCGCAGGCCATCAGACAA
>NTHP01000227.1:200911-246850 GCA_003416845.1 Oplegnathus fasciatus | reverse complement strand
GGGGAAGGAAGAGAAAAGGAGAAAAAAGCAGGTGAGTGACTGAGATCAAAGGGTGAAAGAAGAAAATGGGGAGGGGCAGAAGCAAAAATGGGAAGAGGGGGTGAGTCGCTGAGTAGGAAATTGATGGAAAAGAGAGAAGAAAAGCAAGGAAAAAAGGAAGAGTGGCGGCAGAGGAAAATAGACGGAGGAAGGAAAGTCGGAGATGAGATGAGACAGGGAGGGAGACTCAGAAATGGAGTGAGATGGAGAGAGAAGAGATGCTATTTCAAGACCATACTTACTGATAATGTCACTCTACTTCAAAGTGCAAAGCGTTCCTGTCATGCTCCTGCATGACTGTGCCTCTGGAGAATTTCCCCATAGATCAGATGATAAAAGGATGCCTGACAGTAGGGTGCGTGGGGCCCATACTCACACTGTGTGACACATTCTGGGCTAAACTGTGACAAAATATACTGAGATCTCTGCTTTAATTTTGTCTTGATCAACACACAGCTGCTGACCGGAGGACCTGGAGGAGATTCACAGGTGCAGCGAGACTAAGCGCACCAAGAGGATCAGGTAAAATCCAGGTACATTTAAAGATAAAGCATCAGCCATCATTTTTGTAATAAATTACGACATGTACAACACAAATCAGCACAGTCACGGAGGAATACAGATCAGCAGAAGGAAACATTTAACTGGCAAAATTTAAAACACATAAAAAGCATGTGTTATTTGGCTTCTATTATGATTGTTCAGTTTGATGTGTTAATCACAGGCATTTCATTTACATGTCTTGATGGCTCAGACGTCCCCGAAGTCATCAATCATTCAGCCTTCGGGCACCACACTCATCACTGAACCCATGACTGGCGAAGATTCCTGCAGTGTAATGAATTTAATCTCAGCTCAGAGAATGAACCATGCATCCTCTGTCTAATTGAATATTTAACTAGATTCAATTTTGCTAAATTCTCGTAGAAACTCAGAACTTTAAGTAGTCTTTTGGATATTGTTGGACTCTTGATTAACTACACACAGAGCATATTCTACTCTGAGATCTGGCTTTTTTTCTATTTTCTATATTTGTATATAACTCAGTTCTGTGTTTAAACTAAAGCACATTGTAGTTCTCAGTAAGTGTTCTTTTCTTTCCTAATTAATGTTGATACTACTGCCATCAGATCAATGGCATCCACTTACAGCAGGAAGACACACACATACAACAACAGATGGTCATCCATCTTCCCACTCTGTGACTCTTTTCATTCGGTTTATGCTGCGTGAATCTACAAATGTGAGGGGATTCAATTCTCTCATGTGGTTTGAATGAAAAGAAGGCATTCCACCAAAATCACAAAACATTTTATCATTTAGTGAACCACTTTGATATTCCCCTGTTGACTCTCAACAGCACATCAGTAGATAATTTAACAGCATGTCAGCAGAAGTGTTTCAACGGGCGCCAGTGAGGTATTTTCCAATGATTAAACAATGTTCAGCAAATTATTTGCAATTTATACACTGCCTATCAAAGTTTTCAGCACCTAATTTATCACCTCTAGCAGACAATTAGTGTCAACATTGATGCTACATGATACATGTATTTTCTGTTGGATTTTATCACATGCTGTATGCACATATGAGCTTAACTGATTGACCTGTCCAGTGCGGCTGCCTCTCATGCAGCTCTGTCCTCATAGAAATTGAGAGCTTTTTTTCCGTTTACAGTAACAAGTCCACAAACAAACATTTAGCTCTTTGGTGGGACAGACATGATTGAGAAAAGACAAACTAGTATTATTTTGATAAATGACAGATTGTTATACTAAAAGCATGCCAAAAACAGTTCGTCAGCATTGTGGTGTATTGTATGTAAAGGCCTCAAGATCTAGACAGACCTCAAGATGGACCAGTATGTATAAACCATGTAAACTCTGCTAACTTTAATTGCATGTGCAAATATACATTTATACAAAATGTTTTTATATATAACATACTTGGTATTTATGATCCATTTACGGTTACATTGCAAACAAAAATGGTAAAAATAAAGGGTGTTGAAAAACCTTTTGACTGGCAGTGTATGCCAACTACCACTACCTTGATTATTGAGTACATCTGCTCAAATTGTTGTCAGTGTACTTGGGGTAGACTCTCAGCCAATGTTAGAATTAAGTGTGGTCAACACATTATGAAACAATATTTTTTATCTATGAAGCCCATATCTAAAATATTTCACAGATACCTGAATAAAACGTTAATTAAGTATCACAAATGCTTCTAAGTACTTTATCCAATTTGTATAAAAGATAATGAAATTTTCTGAACATTATGGTGGTTTCTCTAAACATGGATGGAGGGAGTTATTAGCTTGGCAAAACGCCTTCTTGACAGCTCTTCGTCTACTTCAAGGAAAGCAAGGGTGAATTTATATTTTCAACGCACTGTTCGTGACTTTTACTGTACTGTAACAAAGGTCAAGATGTAACACACGAGCCAGCATACCTTCATGAATTTGAATTCTATCCTGCCAGAGAAACTCTGATACAGTGAGTGGAGTGGTATGGAGAAGCAGACAGGGATTCAGGTCCGCAATTCACTGACAGTTATGCTTGCTGTATTTTCTGTTGTCATCAATGAGTCCAAAAATTATGGTCTCTGTGGGCCTGCCAAACCAGTATTCCTACTAAATTAATTAGAGAAGTTATTTTAACAACAACACTGTGGTTCTGTTTCCTTCACACTTCCTCTGAATGTCTGCCATGGTCTCTCAAGATGGTGTCAGAATTAACACGTGGATTGATGGTTGTTTATTATGTTTACAGAAAGCACTGATATGTTCATAACACCTTATGTTTATGAAAAATGGGTAGAATAACACATTATGGACATACTGTAGTTATAAGCCATTCTAATGCAATATGAAGCCTTATAGCAACTTGCGATACATTATGCGTGTTATATTGTGTTATGTAAGCGTATATAAAGCATTATGGATATATGATTTGAAGAAAAAGTTGCCAAATTTCCATATGTAAGAATATGTTCATAATCAAACATAGACTGATGAGTTTAAACCTGTTTATTAGAGTCAGCTGGTGTTCGGTCTTTTAGTACAAATCTCATTTTCAGTCAGTCCACCACTAACTACCGAGATAAAGTGTTACCTTCTATTTTATTCACAAGAGCTGAATGCTTGGGCTTCTGGCGTCGGCAAATAAAATAAACTCTTTTCTTTCTTCCCTCTCTGTCTACTTCTACTCTCTTCCCCAATCTATCAACCTCCCCTCTTTTCTTACAGCCCTTTTTCTCAGGTTTCATCGTAATTCATTTGATGATATGAGGACATTCCCGTGTGTTTCTACGTGTGTGCCACTGTGTACTATGGCTTTTTATTCCTATGTGATGGTGAAAAATGTTCGTGTAGGAATAGAAGCCATTTTACACATGGTGAGAGAGCAACATGACAGAAGCATGGCAGAAGCGAGAGCTCCTCACTGCCTGCTCGACAGTGCTCGTGGAGACTAACATATGGTTGGATAAATGTTACTGTCTTCTGCTGAATATTTCCCCGTAGTAAAGATACATTTATGCTCATCTTTCAGATGATGAGTGAGCTTACTGAAGTGCTGATCTGAAGACAAAAAAAAAGAAAAAATGAAGTCAGACTTTGTTGTGTGTGCACCTGTTTTTGCCTCCAGGCACAAGCAGCTTCCACTGCTTCCAGTGTTTGATGCATGTGGTGACAGCTGCAGTCCGCAGGGATGGAAGTTGGAACATTTGCAAAACATGTCATGAACAAAGGAAGAAAAGAGCAAGGAGAGACCAATACAGATCTTTAATAACCAACTATAAAAGAGGCACTTAGTGAACCACTTTACAACTTGCAAGAGGCACTGCATTTCCCTTTCTTCTCACTCTGATTCTTTTGCACATTATTAAAATAAAACTTTGACATGAAGCATTACACCAAACAATAATCTACCTACAATATTATACAATATAAGATACATACAGTATAAACAAGATAAAGCACCTTTGTTGTCCTAGTAAATACTATTCATAATTAAACAGTTGGAGTTACAGACACAAAATGATTGAGTTTGTGATTTGTGTGTGGTATTATCAGTGCATGGGAAGAACTCCGAATACAGGTCTTGGGACTGTGATGCCCTTGTATGCACCTGAGTTTATACAATGGAAGCTTTCCTAATGTTCTATCAGCCTACATGTTAAGTACTTGGATGGTTTACACAGTATCTTTAATAAACTACAGAGAACCAGTAAAAACAGTTGGATGAATGTACTGTAACTGCTACAGATCTCATGTTCCCTTCCGAGGACATTGGCATTCACATTACAATACAACACAATGTAGCACCAGGTAATGTTTATACAAAAGGCTAATATGATGAATGTCAATGCAGTACAGTAAAGTTAAAAAATAATACAAAATGAATATGTTAGAAGCATTTACGAAAGGTGCACAGACAATAGTCCAGGTCAGTTATGATGACATTTGGTCCTTTTGCACAAAGACTTAAACTGATCAGATCATGTTATGAATGCAAAATGAACATGCATTTCTTAGAAGAAAATATTTTACCGTATTTTCAAGTATTCTTCTTTCCTTTGGGTAAATGAAATATAATCTCTGAAATGGATAATATCCAACAAAGGAAAAGCAGAAAAAAAGTTCAATGATTTTCCCAACTAGCATATTCATTTTTGACCCAAAATTCATATCTGCCGTTCGTCCTCACATTTGTGTGATAAAAACACATGTACAAAGAAGACATAAAGTGACTACGTTAAGTATTTAAAGATAGCATTTCACAGAAAAGAGCTGTGCAATCTCATTCACCATAATGAATTGTCTTAAACATTTATAACTGTGAAATTTACAGTCTCTTATTCACAGATCCCTCACGCCCCGCTCAGTTAATAGATTCTGATGTGTCTTTCCTTAAAGGAATCTTAAAGCTAGTGAGTTTTTGGCCAAACAGCTGGCTTAGGAGGTGGTTCTGGGACTCTGCTGTCCGATAGGAATGGCTCTCCATTGACCTAACCCCCATCTTTGGCCTAGATTTGTTCAAAGAATTGTTCATTGGAACTGAGGACACTTTAGAAATAGGGGGATGCAAAGGTCGCCCCAGAGCTCCCTTTTTGGCTTTGTAATCCCCATTAAGAGGAGTCACAATCTCAGCTTTCTTTGGTGTACAGCTGTCAAGCAAGGTCCTTTTTGACTGCAAACCCAAGTTTGAAGTCTTGCACTTGGAAATGATTTTGTTGCTAACAACGTCGTCCCGCACTGATGACAGCACAGGGTAGTCGTTGGGTCCATCCGACTTCCTTTGCAGAGAGGGATTTGCACACTTGCTGGGTCGAAATTTCTTTTTGGCCCTAGAGTCAACACCGAAGTTCTCTTGTGTGGCAGGAGAGGAAACCCTTTGCAGGCTGTGGGGGGATTTCATGTCTTTCCTCTTCTTCTGTGGTCTCACAGATTCTTTGTCCTCATTTGAGGCTGAAGCATTGAGGGAAACTTTGGAGTGGAGGACTGGTGTGGACTCTGTAGCCTTCGTGCTGCTAGTTGTAGTGCTGTTTTTAGTGTTGTCAACTGTTTTGGCTGGGGCAACTTTGTCTTTCATCTGACTGCTACCTTCCTGCTCAGCACCATGAGATAAAGTGGACTGTCTGCCGTCATTATTAGAAGCTTTCGACGTGTGATGCCACTGCTCATCATCCCCCTGTTGGTCCATCACATCAGCAGCTAATTCATGATTTGCTAACTCAGATGTCTTTGAAATGATTTGATTTTCTCTAAAGCTAACAAAAGAGTCCTCACTAGGTGGAAGTGAATCAGGTCTTTCTTCGGTCTCAGCTGTGTCACTTTCAGCAGAACCTTCCTTAGCTTTAAAAATCTCCTCCCCCGCACTACTACTCTCTTTAGACGCTGACCATGTTGTTGTCTCTGCTCTAATGCAGACTGACTCATTCTCCTCTTTCACATCACAGGGTTCAGCAATTGATTTTCCATTACCCTCTTTATCAAGAATAGGTGAGGTGGTTGGGTCAATTTCCTCTTTCTTGGGTGAAGCAGGCTCTGAAGAGCCCATATGAATGCATTTCTCCAGCTCTACAAGTAGTTCAGAGTAGTCCTCGGCAATGTCCTCAGTCTTCACATTGGCATTGTTTGTGTCACTGTGGTATTCATTTGCAATGGTCTGCGTCGAGTCGTCTGCTGTGGACACGGAGGGTTTTGAAGACTGTGTTTCAGAGTTTTGATTTAAGTGCAGTGAGCTTACACTGGCGATGCCGCTGTCAGAGCTATTTTCTTGAAGGCTGTCAGAGAGAATTCTCCTCTTCTTACTAGCAGGCGAATCACATTCATCTTCTTTGGACGCAGATGCTTTGACAGGTCTGAGAACACCTCGGAATTTGAAAATTTTGTTCCCCCCTGACAGGTGCTTTTCCATGTGACGATCAAACTGCTCCTTCTTAGAGAAGGTATAGTTACAGGTGCTGCAGATGAAGGATTTTTTAATCACATGCATGACATCAGCACAGAGCTCACAGGTGTAGAGGGTGGTGTGTTTTGAATCCAGCTCATCCACCTCCTCGTGTGCTCTCTTCAGATGGCCTTTAAGCTCCTGAGCCTCCTGATACGAGACAGGGCATTTGTGACACAGGAAAATCTTTTCTAAATTGTGAACCACTAAATGTCTCTGGAGTTTGAATGGTTTTGGGAATTGTTTCCCACAGTGGTGGCAGTCTCTCGAAGGGTCTTTACAGTTGGGATGCATCTCTACACTTTTAGGTGTCTCTGTTTTGTGGAGGACCTCAAGTGGGGTTAATGTGCTCTGCTTCCCGCCTACTCCACCAATGCTTTTAGTTTTGTGAACTTTTGGCTCAGCCCCCTCTGAGGTTTTCCCTTCTCCCACGGTGCTGTCTGCAGCAACAACTTTTTCCTGTTCTTTAGTGGCTTTGCTGGACTCTCTGTTGGCTTTAATGGGGCGGTGCTGCATGATTGAGGTGATAAAGTTCTTCACAGCTGTCTCCTGCATGAAGCAGCCTGGAATGCCTAACATGGAGCCTTGAGTCTGACCCCTCCGGGCAAACTGAGTGGCATGCTCTCGTAAATGTTCATTGTACATCCACACATCTGATATCTCCTTCAAGCACATTCCACAGGTCCAGATACCTGTCTTGTTCTTGGCATGTTTCTCCCTCAGATGGTCTCTCAGTTGCTCCCTGGAGCTGAACTTACGCTGGACACACATGTAGCAGGTTGGAGGTGGAGAGGGGTTGTGGGAGAGTTTGTGGAAGTTCAGTTCACCTAGGGTGAGGAACCAAGTGAAGCACACTTTGCACTTGTACTGCTTATCTTTGACCTTTATTCCACCATCTTGCCGTTTCCTGCCTCGCCGCTCTGTTACTTTCTTGGACTTTTCATCATCTCTGTTCTCCATGTCAACAGCTGCAACAGGAGGAGCCACTGAGATATCTTTATTAGAGTCAAAGAACTGAATGTCAGGAAGTTGAAATGTGGTCTTGATGTTCTGGATGTCAATGCTATGGAAGGCTTGGACACTCTCTGTGACACATGGCTCTACAGTGGACGGGGTAGAGGGCAGGGGCAGAGGGCAGGGTGAAGTTGGCACTTCTGGTTTACAGGTGCTGGGGTCAGAGGTCACCGCTGAGCCTGCATCAAAGCCACTGAAGTCACTGGATCCACTCCATTCAATTGAAGATTTATCAATGGTGCTCTCGAGTGGATTCAAGAGGCTCTTTCCAAGCTCTTTAATATTCTCATGAGCATCCTTCTGATCACTTTGTTTAACATCTGACAATGGCTTGACATCATTATTTAATGCGCTGTTGTGGCACATATTCAACATGATGGCATCATCAATAGATATTGTCTTATATTCACAGCGGTTAGTTTGATTGTCAGTGAATGTCTGCTCTGCTTGGTTTTCCATGTACTGATCTTTATCTTGCATGTAGGTTTCTGCAGGAGGGTAGTCCTGAGTCACATTTGAATCGGGCGATAGCTTCTGTCTTTTGTTTCTTTTGCTGTACACCCTCGGGCACTTTTTCCTTTTTGCCTCCTCATCTCGGGGGAACAGCTGTGAGAATGTGGTGTCGTCGTCAAGTAAGGCCTTCAGATCAGGACTTATGTCGGGAGGACTGAGAGGGGAAGAATTCAAACAGGAGAGAGGATGTACCTCGTCTGAAGAGCCACAGTTTTTTTCACATTTTATCTCAACTGCCACTTTTCTAAGAATCTCCTGGGCAAGGCTGTCTTCTGATGGTTTCTGTTCACACATCTGTTCTGCAGTGCACAGACTCTTTCTGGACTCATCACATTCTCTGGTTATATCCTTGTCTACAGATATAGCACTTTCCACATTATTATCCGTACATACTTCCCCATTTGCAATCTCTGTCATGCTTGTACACTTTATTTCTTCCGCATCAGTGGTTTGGTTTGGCTCCACAGTTTCATTAAGTACATTTGTCTCTTTTGTTGGAGATCGGGGTGTATTGTCAAAGCCAGAGTTTGAAGTAACAGGGTGTAGAAATTTCTCTGTTCCAGTAACAGTTCTGTCATTGATTTTCAAGGGGTCCTCGAGAGATTTGCAGTGCTCTTGTAGTCCACTGCTTTTGAATTCAGGGGTTATAGCTTGAAGTATGTCTGTTTTTAATATATTCAGAAGCTCATCAGAGAAAGGGTCAGGCTTTATGTTTACCTCACTGTTTTTGTTCTTTCTAGCTTTGTTGTTCTTCTTTGCTTTTGTTGGCAGCAAAAGGTTTTGATGGCCTATTCCATCCACTGCCACTGCACTTGTCTCAGTTGCCATTTCCTCCAGGACTGACTCAGTCTCTGCTGCTTTAGATATGAGAGTGCTACTTGTCTCAGGCAGCCCATCTATTTTTGTTGGGTAACAGGTCTGTGAATCATCTTTATGTTCTTTCTCTGTAGTTCGTGATGCTTCATAAATAAGTATAGTCCCCTGATGGCTTGATGTTGAACTTTGCGGGCCAATGTGTTTTTCAGTTCTGACGAAATGTTTCATGGCCTTATGTCTCTTTAACCCTGGCACAGTCCTGAAACACATGAAGCAGATTTCACAGAGCACTTTCCCCTGTTGAGCGTTGTTCGGTGTCTTTTTTTGTGTCATTTCTTTGTGTACTTGGTGCGTTGTTGAACACTGGCCAGTCTCTATTGTCGGCTGCTTCTCTGATGGGTCTGGTGGAAGAGGCATTTGTTCATTTTCACAGATGATGAGTGGCTTAGGAGTGGGTGGACCATCTGAAATGTCTTTTCTGATAAGTGTACTGTTCTCAGCTGAAGCCTCGTGAGAATCTAAATTCTCTGATTCAACCTTTCTCAGCAGGTCAGCATGACTGTGCAAATGCTCAACAGGTCCAACTGGATCATTGCAAACCTCCAAGTCTGTCTTTACATTTCCAGCTGAGAACTCTTTGCTTTTGATTTCAGGTGGGAGATCCAATGAAAAACATGAGAATTTCATACTCTGCTGGAGGACCAGTGGTTCATCTGATAAATTCAGTTTAGCTGCAGAGTTCAGTGATACCGATGTCTCTGTGTCTGTTTCAGTTTTGTTAAAAATCAGTGCAGGGTTAACGCTCAGATCACATGGTCCACAGTCATCTCTGGGACTCTGCTTGATGTCTGGATTCTCTTCAGGTTTACTGGCTGGTGAAATTGGTATGTAGTCATATTGATTCAGTTGTGGAGGTTCATCTGAGATGCTGTTGTAGTTGAGAGGGCTGAGCCTGAAATCATACATTGGATCTCTCTTTTCAAGGCCATCTGATACTTCTGGTGGTTCTGCTGAGCTGGTCACCGGAAGTGGAGAGGGAATGGTGGTTTCAGAGCTGGAGATTTTACGCTCTATGATTCCCAAGTCCAGGGGAGGTGGGCTTATCAAAGAATACTCCATCTCGGCTGTTGTGTTCACTTGATCGTTACTGTT
Source organism: Oplegnathus fasciatus (assembly GCA_003416845.1). Taxonomy (NCBI): domain Eukaryota; kingdom Metazoa; phylum Chordata; class Actinopteri; order Centrarchiformes; family Oplegnathidae; genus Oplegnathus; species Oplegnathus fasciatus. The sequence continues at coordinate 236,858 of NTHP01000227.1, read as the reverse complement.
TAAAGCCTCTTTAACACTGTTGCTGTCTGCTTTGTTTATGGGGGATTTTATACTTTGAATTGGGCCTTGGCTAACAGACATATTATTACATTTGCTTGACTGACATGAATCCTCTTCTATGTCCCATTTCTGCATGACTGTTTGATTAGATGTCAGTAAAAGAGGACTGGTTGGTGGGGCAGTGTGTAGGAAAAGACAGTGACTTTCTTCCACCTCTTCTCTGCATGGTGAGTTTTGGTGACTTGCCATGAAATCAATCGGAAGTTGTTCTTTGATGTCCTGAACATTTAAAATCTCTTCTTGTTTCTGAATGCTCTCAAAGGCAACACCTGTTTCAGGTTTTAATGAGTCATTCAATGGAGTAGCTTTGCAGGAATCACTGTCAATGATGCTATCTGACTGTGAAAGAATCAACTGATTACTTTGTCCCTCTGTGGTCTGGGTGTCTCGGAGGGGTGAGCAGTGACTAGTGCTCTCTGTATTGGTTTCCACCAGTATTGGACTGCAGGGCTGGTCTGTGGTGATCTCCATTGACATATCAGTTGTTGGACTTGCACTGTAAGTCTTGGCCGGGATGCAGTTTTTAGAGGGAGATGGTCCAATAAAATGATCCTGTTTTGCTGTTTCAACAGTTATTTCCTCGATTACACAGTCTGAGCCCTCCACTTTCAATTCATCAGCATGCAATGAACTAATGTCTTCGGGATTATCATGGTTATTAGGGGATTGTTCTTTGAGTGCTGTTTTAATCACATCCTGAATTTTCTCACCAATGTCTAGACTGGCACCAGATAGAGCTGGTGATAAAGGATGGCTAACAGATTGACCAGTGATTCCCTTCACTGCCTCTGCTTCCTTGCAGCCATCTGTGGTTAAATGTTCTGGACCGTCACTACTGTTTTTATATAACTGATTCACATTGTCTGCTGCATTACTGTTCCCGCTGGACTCCTCAACCACATGCGGGTCATGTGTCACCACACTTGAGCAGTGAGCAGACTCAATCAAATTACTATTCTCAGTGATATCCTCCTCTGATGTGACTTTAGTCTCAGCCTTGCTATCATTGTTTTCTGTGGGCTCACTTGGCTGTGATAAAATTGGCTGGTTTCCATCGACTGTGGGGTCAGTGCTGTTAGAGAGAGATGACTGTGACTCATTCAGGATGAATTCAATATCATCCTTCCGCTCATTGATATTTGGAGGTGATAATTTATTCTCCTTCCCAGTAATTGCTTCCTTTTCACTGTGATCCTCTCTCTCAACTGCATCAGTTGCCTGACATTCAATTTCTTGATGTTGTTGATGCATGAGAGAGGTGACATTCGGCTCCTTGTGTTCTGATATAATGGGTTCTTTTTTGAATATAGAGTCTGAAATCACCTCCAGGCTTTTCATGAGGTTTTCTGTATACCTCTTCTGTTCTAAAATCTCTTCCTTTGTTTCTACAGGAGTCTCTTTTTCAGCGTTGCTCTCCTCTGTTTTCTGGTCATGATGGAGCCGTTGGTGTTCAATATGTGAGGCTGTGGGGGTCAAATTTGGTGCATCATCTTCTTTTTCAGTAAAATGTTCAAGTGCCCCTGGTTCATTGTGAATTGGAGTGTGGGGACTGTGGTGTCCACCCATTAGCTCAAACTGGAAAGGACTGGCCCATGGTTCAGTGAAAGGCTCTGAGGTCAAACTGGTCACTGGTACATCTATGGTTTGGACAGGGCACCTCATATCCAGACCAGTGCCTCCACTCTGTGACTCATCACTCAGACGTAAAGGTGAAAATTTGCTCATTTGCAGCTGCTTGGGGACATCCTGAGCTAGTAAGGGTGGGCTTTCCATCTTAGTTGTCTGCAGCTGGTTTTCAAGCTCATTCACTATTCTTTTTATCTCTAGCTCATCCTCTGACGCGCAGCTGTTGAGATTTGCACTGTAGTCAATTATTTTTTCTGGCAGAGACAAAGGAACTTGATTGTAATCTGGTTTCTTTTCATTTGATTTCTCAGAGTTGCCTTTGTACTGAGATATCTCATCTGGTAGCACAGGGCTAACTATAAGGTTCCAGTCTCTTTGTTCCAGAAAGGGAGAGAAGGATGACACAAACTCTTCCTTTTTATCAGCTGTGTTTTCTATTGAATGGAAACCCTCTTTCTGAATTGGCATATCTGAGTAAAGGCCACTGTCGAATCCTGTGAGGTCCCCAAACATTGACGAGGTGTCAAATGAAAGAGGGGATTTCATGAGCCCCTGTTCCTGATCCAGGGGGTAGGGCATGAGGTGGAGCGTATCTTTTTGTATCAACGGGCCTTGGCTTTCAGTTGGAGATAGGCATACCTCATCCATCAATGAAGTGCAAAGAGATGCAGGCTTGTGTGTGTCTAGGTCACTGACTAAAGTGATAGCCTCTTTCACCATGCAGACACTGTCACTCTGTTTTTCAAATGTGGTAGTGTCTGATAGCTGTGGCTGTGTGGCTTGGGGCCGCTCTTTTCTTTTGTCCTTTGTGTTTCTGTCAATATTGAAATCAGTGTCCTTGTTGATGATGGGAGAGTGTGAATCAAACTGTAGTGGCTTGTTATCTGGACTGCTACACTGTGTTGGTTCTTCTTTGGGGCACAGACTGTCTGTTCTCTGTAGGGTATTTCTGTCTGAACTGACTGTTGTGCCAGTTTCTTTTCTGTGAGACACCAGCTTCTCTCTTGATTTTGCATGAGAGCTTCTGCTTTTTTCAAAGTTTTTGATTGTGTCTTTTGCTTTTTGTGAGGATGACACTGGATCTGCAACTTCTGGATTTGAATGATACTTCTTTGGATCCTCTGTACTGTCTTTGTTATCAGAAAGAATGGCTTTGTCAGTACTATACTTCTTGACAGATTTAGTGAATGTCAGTGCTAGTGTGCTGGACTCTTTACATAACTTTTGCGGGGAGGACCTTTCATAGGTTTTCTGCTCTGGAGACTCTTTCTTTTTGATGTCTGTCTTCTTCTCACAGTCTGAGTCAGTGCGGTCAGTGCTTTTGGGGCTGTTGATACTATCACTTGAAACACTCACAGATGTGCTGAGTTCACTGCTTGTGGATGACCTGCTACCCCTCCTCCTGAGTCTCTGGTGAGAACCATGTTTCTCAGGCGAGAGAGAAACCTCCTCGCTTTTTTTCACCTCAAAACACTCCTTCGACTCATGTCTCCATGCCGCCTGGTCCCTCTCACTCCTAGCTCGCCATTTGCACTCTTTAGTGTATGTGTATTTACACCGACTGCTTTGATTCAGCCGGCCTTGGCTTGCTATTTTTACGGGCTCGCATTCATCATCTGAGTCCGAGACATAGTCGTATTCTCCAAATGCAGGGTTCTGTACAGTAGGAGTCAGTCTCTCCATCACTAAGGAAAACTGGAGGTTTTTGGTGCCTTTAACATGGAGCTTATGGAGCTTATTCTTCTGTTGAACTATTTTGTGAATAAGTTCTTTGCTCCAGGTGCCCCCTCCAGTGCTTTTCCTCTTGCTCTCTTTCACTGCAGTTCTTGAGGTTGGAGATGTGGAGGCCTGTGAGGGTGCTGACCCTCGAAGTGCAGAGCTGTCCTGAAAGCTTTTAACACCACAACGCTCAGAAAACTTGCTGGATAAGAGAAACCTTTGTGTACTTGTGTTTTCGTCCTCACTCTTGCACAGTTTTCTTGCCTCTTTCACTTTGCTGTTTTGTTCCCTTGTCTTCTCCCTTGAGGCAATTCTTGAATTTTTATGAGAGACTTCTTTTTTTATGTTAATTTTCTCATCTTGTTCCAAATTCAGAGATATTTTCTCAAGTTTGCTTTCTGTGTACTGTTTATCTGTCTCAGGGCTCTCACCATCAGAGTCATAAAAATACTTTCCCTGTGTGAAAGACCTGTCATCATCTGCTGCTTGTTTATTTTTGCTCTCAAAGACCAGGGATTCTTTGGTTTTCAGACATTGTTTGTTTGATGTTGCTTTGACAGTGGTGAGGTCATCATCAGCAAATGCATCGATAAAGCTACTGTCTATCTCTGCATTGTCTGATTGATATCCCAGTCCATTCAGGGCTTCTGTGATTAGGCTGTCTAATTTGGCATCCTCCATTTCCAGCTCAGGGAGAGGGACAGGGAGGTTACCAGGACCAGAGAACAAGTTCAGTTTCATTGGATCATCCTTATTGTCTCCTTTTGCTTCACTGTCAGATATCAGTTCTCCATTTTTATTGAGGCCCAACAGAGATAGGTGAAGGTCAGATGGACACCTTGCCATCGAAACATTTGACACAGATGACACTCCTTTTGCTGGTTCTGCGTTAAACTTTCTGCTGTCCTCCATCTTTGACATGTCTTTGAGGTCATTCTGTGCAAATGTATGCTGAGCACAGTATTGCTTATGGCCTAGAAATGAAGCCAGGTTGTTGAAATTCTGATCACACTGCTTGCATGTCAGAAGCACATCTAACTGGTCAAGATTTGCTGCGGCTAGTGAGGTTGCTAACAGCTGATGTGCAGAGTACGGTGGTGGAGGCTGGTGATGCTCCATCCCAAAACTGTCCACGTAACCTTTGTTTCCATCCATAGTAGTCTTTGGATGTGTGCTGTTTTGCAGGTAGCTCATCATGTCGTCTTTGGCTCTGTCTGGTGTATAAGGAAGGTTTCGTGGAGCGTCAGAATGAAACTGGTGAGGGTGAGAACTCAGGTGATCTGAAGGTAACTGTGTTTTGGCCTGGGGCTGGTGATAAAATGGGTGAGGGGGTGCTGACTTTGACATTTGACTGTCCTCTGAACTGATGTTAACAGGACTGGTGGATGCTGGGGAGAGAGAAGAGCAGGTACTACTAGATGCGGGGTTATGAACTGGTGAGGGCAAAGGAGATTCATAAGGTGACACCATCATAAGTCCCATAGGTGGGACCTGTAATGGAGGATAGTTATAGTTTCTTGATGATGCTGCTGGCAGAGATTGGTTGAGTCCAAAATATACCGCCTTATTTTTGGATTCACATACTTGTGCGTGGCTCATCTCGACTTTAAAAGTTGAGACTGTATTACTGTTATGTTTTACAGTCTCCTGTCTTTGGTTTGAAAACCCATCGCCAGTTCTGCTGTTCTGAAATGAGCTGGCATTTTTCAAGGAGCTGTGTTTATGTGATTTACTATCATCCTGCCAGTCAGAGGGGGAAACCATGTAAGCCAATTTTTGATTGTTTATTTGCCTAGATAACTCGATTCTGTTTTGGTTCGGCATGGCAGAGGTTGGCCGTATCTGCTGCCAGGGCATTCTGCTATTTTTAGATGAATTTGGCCTTTGATCAAGTGCTGGCTGGTTCTGAAACTGAAACTTGTCATTCATATCAGTATACTGAATTGTGTTTTGATCAGCAAGCGAATATGTCTTATTAGGCCCCTCCCATGAGTGTGGTAACCTATTTAGAACCTTATTATTGATGTTTTTATCAAAGGGCATTGAGCCTGTGTGAATGTTACTGACTGGAGGGTTGTTAAATGTTTTGCTGGGAAAGTGCATTTGGGAGCCTGGACCTTGTGAAATATTTCTTGCATGATGCACACTTCCTTGAATGAGTGTTCTTTGGTTGGCAGCTGTGTCTTTGGGGTGACAGTTCCTCTTACTCCCCGAGGTGATGGCTGCATCCCTACTGTCTGCCTGTCCAATATTGTCTGTGCTCTCAGGCAGGGCAGTCTTCCCCTGCTCTGACTGCTGTGAGCTGGAGCCAGAGCTGTCACTGCTGGCTGAGTCCTCACTCAGATTCCTTGGACACTGGATGGAGGATGTTACCCCTTGAATAAACTGTGACTGTGGGGGTTGAGGATAAGAGCTTCTATCCTCTGACTGCTGTTCATTACTGAACTGAGTGCTGTTCTGAGCAATGTTTTGCCCTTCTCCAGGCGTAAAGGAAAAAGAGCTGTGGGTCACATGAAGAGAACCTAGAGAGGAGTCTGTAAAGTCTTGGGATTGGGGGTTCTGTTCACAGGGAAACGAGTCAGAGGTTGATTCTTCCAGAAAATGATATCCATATTGAAATGGACCAGGCACAAAGGCACTTGCCTTATTAGCTTCTGTAAGGGCAGTGGATTTTTGTGATGAAACCCCATAGTTAGCACCATTAAAAGTCCTTTCAGGAGACTGCCATGAATTAGAGCCACTCAGCTGAAAGTCAGCCAGGATCAGCTGGCTGCCATGTTGTGTGCTGTTGTTCTCCATTGAGGCAGGCTGCTGCTGCTGTGACAGGGGTGGGTGTGGGTGGGATGACGTTCCACTTGAGGAACCCAGTGCCTGTGAGGTATAGCTTGGGGAGGGATGGTTAGAGGAGGCCTCCTGGAAGCAGCGGCTATAGTTCAGCTCTTCTTGCTGCAGTTCGGCCTCTCTCTCTGGTATACTGGGAACGTGGAATCTGTAGCTGCCCGAGACTGGGCCACGACTGGTCTCCAACTTCTTGGGTGGCGAAACCTTCTGCTGTGGGTAGGCAATACCAATGGTGGGGTTGGAGCGTGGATTTGTAATGCTAAGTCTGTACAGCTGCTGCGGGTTGCCACGCTCTGCCTTTCCTGACCGCTTCCCCTTCTCTCGGCTGCGGCCCTTTCCACTTGGGGACTGGGGGCTGCCTTTGCCACTTGACCAAGTCCTTTCAGTGGTAAATTTTGATCGGTTCTGCAGTGACCTGAAGTCAATCTTCCCTGCCTGCTGTGGCCGTATGACAGCCTCACGCTGCTGAGGACAGTCCCTTTCTTTTTCTAGTTTTTCAACTTTGGCCCCTCTGCTGCTGGCTCTGGCCTCAGTGCCTGTGCTTGAAAAGTGCTCCGAAGACTCCTTTGTGGTTTTGTCACTCTGCCGTTCCAGCGCTGTCCCCTCATCCTGCAGTTTGGACTCAGCGTCCAGCTCTTTGACAGCATGCATTCGCTGAGTCTCTCCTGCCATGGTGCACAATGCGTGCTGTGAAGGCCTGGTCCTCAGAAGTGCTATCTGGGAGACAGGGACATGGTCTTCTAGTATGAATCAGTAAACATCCAGTGGCAGGAACTGCAGGGACAGGGCTGCTTGCTGCAGATTCATTTCTTCACTTTCATAGTGAACCGCTGATCTGGCACCAGAGCAAAGCAGGCCTGGAAGGAAAAGAGAATAGAGAGGATCAGATGACAAGCTTTTAAAAAAATAATGTAAGTGATTATATAATGTGCTTTTTCAAATAAAATCTGGCAATACTATTAAAACATGCAAACACAGCATGAAACACCATTCATAAAATAATGATGTATCTTTAAAATAAGCAAAACACATTTGTTCTTTAGTCCAGGTATTAGTATGGAAAATAGAAATGTGAGGAATTTCTACATGAAACAAATAAAGTTATTAAAAGTTATGTTCACAAGATACATTTTTAAAAAAATAATTCAAACATCCACATTTTCATGTGTGAGATTAAGTGCAATTACAATATTCCTAGTTTCTGCCAGCAGAGAGCACTATTGCAGCATTTCACAGTGGTGCTGTCATTGCACAAAGAACCAGTGTAATCAATAGGGAATTCCAAAATGCTGCCAAACTCATACTCCAAGTCTTGGAGATACTACTAACACATAAATTCTTAATTCCTGACAATAGTAAAAAGACATTTCAAACAAGTAAATTCAGTTTCATCTAAGAGTTGGCTTACTGCCTTACAACAGTGGATTGATGGCTCTACAAGTATCACAGTCAAAATCCTCTACATAAACAAAAACACAAAGAAACCAGTTTGGTCTTGAAATGATGAAGTTCACTACAGTACTGAGGATGAGAAAAATACAGTACATGGGTCCAAAAAGCACTGCCAGTAAATGAATCACAGACTCCTTAGGAGCAGGGACACAATGCCACAGTGTTCTATTGCTACAGAGGGCTGCAGGTTTAGATCATGGAGGAATATCAGGGATTAGTCAGTCAGCCATTAGACAGTGTGAACTGTGGGCACACTGACGTTTGTTGCCTTTCCTCAGGCATCCCAGACACAGCTTCTCCAGATCCCAGTTTACTTTGGCCCTCACTTGCTTCTGCTTCTTTTGAGGTCAGACCAGTAGAAACTTGGAGTCAGCACCAAAATGTAATTTCTACACCTGGTAACCAAACTTCCATCCCACCTTCTTGTCTGCTTCCTCTGGCTATTACCAAGCCAATGTTGGGGATAGCCTAGAGGTCGGAGAGACCATCATTTAGCCAGAACATTTGGGTTCAAGCCTCTGTTTTGGCTACCATCCCCGCTGCTGAAGTGTCCTTGAGCAAGACACATTCCTGACAGTTTTAAGGGTGCTCTTATGGGTTTCTTAGGAGGGTCTGGGAGGAGTGAGTAAAAACTGAAAAATTACATTCCAGTATTGCTGTGTGAATGTGGCACGCGAGCTTTGCATTGGGTCTCTCCATCAGGTGATGACTGACTACCCAGCAGATTGTCAGATACACCTACAGCAGGGTGCATTGCTTCTCTGCACCATACATGTTTACACCAGTTAGGGGCAAGCAGCCAAAATATTAAAAACATATGTCCACATAGTGCAATGGATTGATAATTCCGACATCTTAAATAGAATGTAATAAATTATACGTAATTTCAATGTCCTGTTGTCAAGTTGAAGTAGCAAATATGTTTGAGTATATTTCCCCTCCGCAAAGATGCAGTAAATATAACCAAATCTCATCAATCTCTCACGAGATTTTGTTATTCAGCCCTCTCAGGGTCATTTTAAGATCAGCATCAGATGTTTCCATCCATTTCCTGAATGCCTGAATGCTTTCCTACCGGTCTAGGGGCTTACCCTTTATCAGCCAGCTTATGGTAACGGATTGATTTAATTAAAAGGCTGTGTTCTACAACCACGTACAACTGTTACTTTTTTTATGTTGCTTAGGCACCTTGGTTTGGGAGCAAAGTTGCAGAAATATTCTCTTGTTTTGCAAAAAGACTGTCTGATTATCATCACACCTAGAGTGTGAGGTCCCAAAGCCACACAATGCATGCAATGTATTTCCAAAACATCCACTTTTAGGTAAGTGTAGGGTAATATGAATTTTACCACCTGAATTGTATCAGCTTTAAAACATACAGTAATATTTCTGAAGTGCAGTAAGCTCCATGGGGGAAAAAAATTGCACTTGTGATTTTTTCTGCAACACACCTAGATTCCTTTTGTAGAGATCCTATCTGATCATCTGAGCATTGAGGATATGATAAGATTGTTTGACATGACATTAGTGCTGATTATCAGGGAGATGATGACAGACTGCACACAAATGAATTCTTTGTGAACCCCGGTAAGCATTTCTTAGGTACATGTCTTGTTGCTTTATGAATGGTAGAAGTCTTAAGTCTGCATGGTGTGTTGACTGCTTTACAGTGTAAATGAGAGCACAAAGCCCCAGAGGAGCGGACTGAAGAGGCTTTTGGGGCCCCTACTGCAGACATGTGGTCCCAAAGGGTACATTTATTCAGTGTATAAAGTCAAAGCCCTCTCATAGGCAGAGAGAGGAGGACAGGACCTGGGGATGCTGAAATCAGATAAGATGGCTTGGCCTATAGCATTGCGTCTTGAGGGCTATGTTTACGTCCACAGACCAGTAGCCAATGTGTCCAGATACCACCTGACAAATGGAATAGCGAGATATGAGCCTCCACTTTTACCCAGAGGGATCACTCTCTGGCTTATGTTTCCTTGTCTCATCCTCTGGTAAACCTCCCAGAGGTATTTAGCAGGTTGGGAGGGAGGCTTGAGGCTGAGACCTGGCTGAGTTTAGGCCTGGTTGTGAAAAATCACATCCCCTCTACAGCTCCACAGAATCTGAAAGCCGGAGTGTCTGCAGCTATCTCTGCCACCGGTTGGGGTAACTGGTGTGAATGGCCCTGCCAGCATCTCCACCAGGAAGTGCTTGATCCAGCTCCGCAGAGTCAACAGTCACAATCATACATCATAGCCCCAATTGTATTTGCCCAGACCGGCCGTTGAGTTTTGGGGCTGAGGATGAATGCCTCCAGCAACAAAAAGAGCAGTATGAGGATCACAGGGGCCTTACAGAAGTAGCACCAAAGCCTGAGCTGTCAGTTTACAAAGAGTAAGGGGCCATTTATATCCTAACAAATGCCTTGTCCACTTCCCCTACGGCCCCGAGCAGCTCTATAACTCTTGCCTTGCACCAAGCTCCTCCACACAAGCCAGAATTACTTCATACACAGACTTTACACATATCAATCTGCCAATTTGGTGGCATCTTTTGTACGGCTTCAAGTTTTTATCTTGAAAAAGTATAAATTGCTCTTGGACTGCGTATAAAGACAGTGCGGTGGTGACAGAATTGCAAGCTGGGCACAAGTTGATATCAAATCCTGTGTGACTGGTCTAAAATTTGTTCCATAAAAGTGTGCTTTAGTGGAGTTTTACAAGTCAATTAAGCTGTGTATGTGTGTGCATGTGTGTGTGTGTGTGTATGTGTCTGTGTGTGTGTGTTCTTTAGGCCTCCTGTCAAATCACCAAGTTCCTCAAGCAGTGGCGCCCCATATGGCTTCACCACAACACCACCCTGATGCTTGAGACTGCTGAGTGTTGAAGAAGTGGTGTGTTTGTGGTATAGGTGCATGTGTGTTTTTGTGTGTGTGCGAGTACATAACTAGAACCAAACTGGGGAAACTAGAGTTTTTTTTCATTACTTACACAAGGGCATGTATTGGTTTCCCTCAGAGTTGAGGAAGTGGGTAAAAGGTGCTTGAATGAAAACTCAATTTCCTGAAAGTCTTTTTCCTGTCACTTTGGTGCAGGATGTATGTAGTGTTGACTTGAGTGAAAATATGCTGGTAGCACTGTGAAAATCTCTGTCGACTCATCACATCAGTGCCTTAAGCTCGTAATTGCTTTTACAATTTCTATTTTCCAAGAGGCCAAAAGCCCCCAATAAGCTCCATATCTCTCAAAGTCAGTTAACTTAAAAGACTACAGGCACCGCGTCTCTTTCTTCTGAGCTATTCAACATTTCTGTTGATGTGTGTTCTGTAATAGGAGAGCACCCAAAGGTAGCTAAAAGAAATGGTAAAAGCAGACCATAGCTACAAAGATAGGCGATCTTAACAGTGCAGCAATTTAACATTTGTGTAAGATACCACACACAGCAGTTAGATCCTGAAGACAATGACTCTCTAGAGACACAAAGCATCATTAGAGCCAAGAGAAGGGCAGCAGCAGGTCGAGCAATCCACTTCTAAAAACAATGGCCCCCTTCATAATAATGTAAATCAATAACTGGCATTAGCAGGAATTTCCCAATTTGTTCAGCTTTTCCAGATGCTTGCTCACTGAAATATCACCACACGGTAGTCTCAAAGACCAGAGAGAGAGAAGACAGATGACGATGAGGGGTGATGAGATCAGAGGTGATGGAGTGGGGGAAGAATAATCTTGACTAGAGAAGTAGGGAAAGCCATTAAAGAGTGGGAAAATCATACAAAGGGATGAGTGTCAGGAAGTGAAGGGGGGATATTCAGTATGCCGCGTAGCCCAGTAGGCTGTGTAATCAGAGGGATGCAGGGGGGAGGATCAGGTGGCAGAATAAAAGCTGTCTGACTGCTCTCCTCACACCTCTCCCAGCATGACTGGTCGAGCGAAGGCGCGGTGAGAGCGGCTGGCCCAGGCCCATGCTGAGGCGCGCCGCCAAAACCTCGGTCAGAGTGCCTGCCTACTCTTCTGTATTTTTGGAAACATCCATTATGCAAGCAATTTGCCTTTAAGATCTCTGCGCGTATGTCCATTCAAAGTCAGACTAGGAGGAGAGATATGTCAGCGACGTGAGGAGAGCCCTGCATGCTGTCACAACTATACCACCACAGAGTTATTAATACAGAAGCTCTGGATGTGGAAGCGTGAACACTAGTGGTCTGTCAGTAGTTTACAAACTTAATTTCTCAATTTATGATCTACAGATAATTAATGAGTCATCTGTCTTCCTCCACACTGGTGACGTTTTGTCAGAAGCCTTCAGAATATCTGAAAGATGCCAGAGAAACCAACGTCGGAGCACTTCAAATGAAACAGTGAGCACAGTACTGAAGGAGGCTTGTTATACTCGTGCCTCCCCACCTCCACCACCCCTAACCCCACCCTTAACCCAATGTGGTTAGCTGCGCAGTGGGAAGATGGAAGGAGTGTGTGTGTGTGTGTGTGTGTCTGAGTGTCTCAGTATGTGTCTGTGTGTGCATGCATGTGTTTGTGTGTGTCTAAGGGTTTTTTAGTGTGTAATTCCAGAGGCTCCCCTTACCCCCTCCCCAGTTTTTCCTCTTTCTCAGACGAGTTTTTTCTTTTATTTATTTTTTTTCTAACCACTGGATTCTGGACTCAGTCTGTTTCCATATTGCTAACCACAGCATTCCACAAACATGATGGAATCTTTGTTTCAGAGTGTTTAAAGGTTATTTTTTTCCTCTTTTTGACATAATTTCCCTTATTTCTGCATGTCAATGGAATATTACTTGTGTGGCTGTGCAAAAAACAGGTAAAGTGTGTGATAGACTTTAAAACATGAGTGAGTAGAACAGGATATTAGTGAAAGGGAAAGCTAGACAAAATTTCCTGACTCCCACTTATAACTACGATAACCTTATCCTTAATGGACAAAATCCTTCTTTCGGGTTTTATTCCTCCTGCATTCCTTTTTTCAGCGTATAAATATTTGCTTGTCCCTTCTTCTGCCTGGGCCAAAGTATTTGGGTGCCTCTCAAAATCAGCAAAGTTTTATTAAATGTAAAAGAAACTTTGAGATGGAATGGGACAAAGATTCATTAACAACAGCCATCTGTAACCTCAAACTTAATTATCGTCGTTACGTTTGAGGCTACACTCTTGCATTTTAATAGTGAATATTTAACAAAGAGTTTATACTATAGCACACACTAAGAAGATCGCCACTTAAAAGGATAACCCATACTGGCTACAAATATTTAGATATTAAAAAGGTGAGAGACATTCAATCAATATTTTCTTTACCAAACCACACACATTAAGAGACGTCCTGAACTCTAGGTAATTAAACACTGGTTAAAAGGTTTTAAGGTGGTCACTGGGTGAAAAACATTGAATCTAGATGTGGTGGATGGACCCCCCACACACATAAACAAGAGGTGAAGGATGAAATATGGCAGTCTTGACTTCAACAGTTTCTGCCACACACTACAAGGAAATCATAAATCTTTAGTTTTAATTGTGCTTCAAAAGAGAACCGAACTAGCAAAAAGCAACAAACAAAAAAGTGAAAAAATTTCACTTTCTCACCATTCAAATATTGCCATTCAGCTGTGCCAGATAGAAAGAAAACCTTGTTTAATCTTTTATTTACAGTATAAAAAGGCTGACTGGACAAAGTTCATTTTTATCTGCAGATGTGACAAATGTTATTGTAACACTCTCTCATCTTCATTCTTGGACATCAACATACATGTACGCAAAGCCACAGGCAGATGCAAGCAGCTCATGCACACTCATACATAAGAGCAACAATGGCATGTTGCTTTATACACAGTAGTATTCATTTTGTATTTATATCATATAAATAATTTTTTTGGAGTTCTCCAGTTTTCCAGTCATTCTCTAGTTTCTACTTAACAGGCTCCCATTGATCAATGCTAATTTAAAAACGTACTGCAGAGGAAGCCTTTTATTTATGTGGGAACTGCATGTTTTGCTCCATTAACATTCACATATCCTCTACCACAAGGAAGCCAGAGGCAGTGAGAGGAGTTCAGGCCCACTACCACATAGGTGAAAGTCCAGAGAGGACACTGGGTCTGCTGAGGCAGAGTTACAACCCATGGCCTCAGGGGAGTCAGCCTTTTCTTACTGAACCGTCACCCTCCCTGCCATGAATCAATGAACAAACTCACCTAAGACAAGCATGCATGGGCAGGCAGGGCTGTAGATAACTTTGTCCTTGTGTCACATGATTTGACAGAAGCTCCTTTACCCTCATACGTAAGGCATAAATGGCAAAACACTCATTCAGCAATACACATGCTACTATTTGTACAGTATAACTAAGAGTGCAGTGTCACAAAAGCTCGATAATGATTTTTACAGGCGACATAAGGCTGGTGTTTCACAGTAAGGGCTAATGTTTTGAGCAGTCAGGAAATTGTATATTCTCCTGCAAAAGCACTAAATGCAAACCTACCAGCATCTGGAATTTGACATTTCATGTGTTCTTGTGAAATAAATAAGTTACAAGTACAGCACAGATCATATAAAGTTTAATCTTGTTAAAATAAACGTGACATCCTGGCTTGATTTGTTTCTCATGTACACAGCTGCGACTCTGAGTGCTTTAGGTCTGATGAGCCTCCGCACCATCACCTTGTGCTGAATATTTTTCTTGACAAGTATGGAGAAAAAGAGTGATAGGCCCTTCGCCTCTGGAGTGACATTTTGGAAGAATGATTTTGAAGTGTGACCCGGGCAGGTTGGGAGTGGCAGAAATCCATGAGAGAATATCAGGATAGAGTTTGTTTGGTCTACACTCCAACATACCTGCAGGCCACACTCATAACCTTTCACCTTCAGGTAAGACCTTTGCTTGTAAGACTTAGAGGGACGTTTCTTCGCGTGTATCTCCAGACAAGAGGACCGGCAGTCAAGTTCCAACACGTGACTGTGAAAGGGGTTTTCCTTAAACCTTGGGAAAGCAGGCTCCGTAAATGCACCACATATCAATGCCAAATGAAACAAGCTAACTCTCATGAAATACAGTTTCCCTGTGAGAATACAGAGCCGGCGGATATACAAAAGCACTATTTGTGAATGAACAAGTTCATGTTTGCAATTAGGAAAGAAGGAGAGCGTTTCAGGTTTTACACGAATGCACTGAGTGCGTGAGTGAATTTGCACACTCAATTGGGTATAACTGTATATATGTGCATCTCCGTGAGTGTGGTTGTGCAGCATTTAAGCGTGCAAGTGCTTCTATATATAATTTCAGTATATATTGTGTGACTGACATGCAGTTCGGTAGTGGGTTTTTATAGAGTAGCAGGTATAATGTTACTTTTCTAAGCCCCAGTAGATGAATCAAAGTGCTTCAGTCCAATTTAATGCTGTCTTGCTGGGGTCACGGGCTAGCACACAGATATTCAAATCACAGGGAGAGTAGACTCGTGACAGGAAGTGATTCATTTCCTACAGACTTGGTACCAGGTAATATGTCCTGTATGCTGAGAGAAACAGCTCAAAAATAAAACCAGGAGGGTGGGACAGAGAAAAGAATAGGGTCTGAAAACCATCATCAGCAAACCTCCACCTTCTTAAGTTCCTCTGCTTCAACCACAGTGCCAGATGCATCATCTTGCCTCTTTACTTCTTTCCCTCATTCGTTCTCTCTTGCCGTCTTTCTTTCTTTCTCTAACCCACACGCACATGAAAGCAAATCTCTTCAGTCTGGCATCAGGTCACAGGAACTGGGGGTTGGTGCTGGGAGGGAACAAAAACATTTGTAGAAGATTTAGGATGAACGTTCGTGGAGCAAGCGCATGATTGACAGTCATGGTTTAATGCTAGAAGCAACACAGCTAACTCAGAGAATAAAATCATGAGCTGAGGTTTTTTGGAGTTAAGTGTTTTGGGGCAAACCTGAGTAGTTTCTTTCTCCAGCACTATTCCCGGCACGTATGGTAAGAGAAGGGTGGAAAGGGTAGCAAAGAAAAAAAACATTGAGTAATATTTTTCTCTCCCTTTTTTATTCTTCACTCCAATGTGCACCAATGCCAAAATCAGTAGTCCCCTGGCCAATGGTAAAGAGGGAATTCCAGGCACAGTGTGCGTGAGTCAGTACCAGCATTTTCCAAATTCACCCTGCCTGCCTTCCTTTAAATAGTTCAAGGAAATGTCCAAATGACCTAATTACGACTCAGGCTTTCCTAAGTAGCCCGTGTCAACGCGTGACATGGTATTCAAAAATATACATAGTAACAAAACAGAAGGACTTTGGTGGCAGTGAAGCATGCTTTTCATCTGTTTGTTTTTTTATTAGCGTTGAGCGTTGGGACAGTGAGCTGGATTCTGTCTGTGTCTATGTTCCTCTCTGTTGTGTCTCGGTTCTCAAAGCTTTCCCTGGCCACGGCAGACCTTCAAAGGCTTACTGGAGCTAAACGATTTGCCAGAGACACAGATTTGACCAGATCACTTCATCACACTTTAATCTATGTCACAAACCGCAAACTCTGTTTCAGTAATACATTCTACATTACTGAAGTGCAGCCAAACAACTACCGAAGGTCCCACTCTGGCATTGATGGGCACTCGCACACAAAAGCTGTCCTGCCCAAACAAACACCATTAAATAATTGTTTCTATTTTGGGGCCCCCAACACATTGGTCCACTTCAGCAGCTTAGTTGCACCCAAAGTAGTGCCTGGAAACAATAACAATGAATCCTGTTCAAACAAAAGCCTCATTCATACCAAGTGAAGCTCAGCTCAGCTGTCATTTAGTGACATTTCAGCAGGATTCTAACTTTATCCTTTTACTGTGTTTGTTTATTTAGCACTGCAGGAGACGAGGTGGTATGCATCCTGCTCAAAACCACTTTATGGTAATGGTTTGGAAATAGCCAAGACAGTTAAAGCGAAATGAAAGGGAAAGTGATGGACTAGTTTGAGTGCCTCAAATTCCTGCTCCGTGTTTAAAGTAAGTGTTTTGTCAATGGGCCACCTTTGTGAGCAAGGCCCTTTTTATTTGCAGCTGCAAAAACTATCTATAAATACCGAGCAGGGGGGAATGAAGACCTTGGGCAGTTACAGGATCTGAAATCAGATATAACAGAGTTCAGCAATTCACCTACAACAATTAGGTCGCCTGGGAAATCCAAAAGTCCAAAAGAGGGAGGAAGGGGAGATATGAGGAAGAGGAAAGGAAGTCAAGCAGAGAGCAGACGGATTCCAGCTCCCGGGGCTTTGAGTGCTGACTGCCAATCTACTTCAGATGAGATAATACATCAGCTTTTCTGCAACAGACAGGTACAGTTCAACAGGTCCCTCTGTAATGTGCCATGGAAAAATGAACCTGCTGTACACCTGTAGCTTGATTTTCCCTCACCAATTTCAGTAAAGTAACCAGATTACCATTTTCATCATTCCTTGCTTTGCAATAATACAAGATTTCATGGATAACAATTTGGACTGTCGTCCAGCCATGTCAGATTTTGGCACAGACCTCAGCAGTGCTCTGGTAAAAATCTTTTCCTATCTGATCAGTGACTACAGTAGCAGAAGTCCACACTGTCATTTTTCCTTGCACTCTATCCCCTTTCTGCATCATTCCCAAGTTTTGTTCCTTCTCTTTCTGTCCCTTTTTGTATCTCTTCCTCTCATCTCTCCCCTCTCTGCCTATTGATCCCATGTGGGTGTGGCCTGTGTCTTGCTGTGGCTGCAGCAGGAGGACTACCTGATGTGTCGCTGTGCAGAACGGGACCAAGGGGTCTGCTATTGAAAAGGGGCTCTGTGCTGCATCTGCAGATCGCCTTACACAACCACTTCCTGCTTCCGACCCACTCCTCACAGGCAGCCCTGTGTGCCAAGGCCGAAAAAAGCGCAAACAGAGGGGTTCAGTCCACCCAGGGGCTGAGCACAGGACCCTATTCATCCTCTCCCCAATGCTCCTCCCTGCTTCTTCCCCTACCAGCCTCAGGATGGCTTTATTTTAAAATTCACAAATATTCCCCTCTCTGAGGCATTGAGATCCACTGGACGCTCATTGCCTCTTTTCAGTGGTGCTTGACAGTGGTGCTGTGTCAGTGCTGCCCCCAGGCTGGGGAGGCGAAACGTGCTGGTGTTAAGTATTTGTCTGTCTGTCTGGCACAGCCACACCTCTGGCATGTGTCTTGTTACATAAGGAGGGAAAGAGAGGAGCAAGGGTCATAGATAAAAGGACAACTTTGAGCTGAGCAAAAGAGTTACAGAGATGCTTCATGGGTAAATGAGTCTTGTAGTTTCCTGTGGATAAACTGTCACTACATGGGAACCCTCACAGTCGCAGTTAGAGGTGCAGAGGAGAATAGGTGCAGGGTAAAAAAAAACATCCCTGTCTGAGGGGGAGGGTAGCAGGTGGGTTTGGTTGTTAGAGTCGTGTTGCTATTCCTGGAATGCTCATTTTGTCCCATCTAGGAAACAGTGGGGAGCTTGGGGATAGTGGACTCCCACTGAGTTGGACTATTTAAGCAGGGACCCAATGAGGGCCAAGGGGGCAGGGGTATTTAAGATTCTTGGGGAAATGGCAAAGTGGGCAAATAACTCTTAAGACAAACAAACCCAGAGCATTAATGATGAGTCTGTCACTGGACTGGATGTTTTCGCTTTTCCCCCTGTATATTGCAAGGGGAGGGCAAACGGCCTGTGCCACAGTCTGTTTTCACTACTGTCCTTGTCGTTTCTACCTTCGGTCACTGGACACTGCCTTGTTTTTCTACTTTAAACGCATTAAAACAGCACCCGATACGTCCATTCCTACCAGGGGGATAGAAAAACATTTAGCCTGCCGGCTCCCTGGGCTTCCCCCTCGGATGTCAGCCTCAGATGAGGGTGAGAAGAATGACGCTCTGTACGGCCACTGCAAGAAGCCATTCATACAGCCACAGCTCAGCCACAGAGAGTGTGTAGCACTGACCCATGGTGGCTGGAACAGAACCAGTACTGATCCAGTCCCTGCTGTCCCAACACCACACAACACCAGTATTGATCTAATCCATACTGGACAGGGCAGCACTGCTGAGACAACATATCCACTGATTCAGCAGGATCACCGCTGGGTCCTGGATTCAACCAGAAAGACAGACTTCTACAGGATCCTGCTCAATTGGCTCAGTCAACACCTACACGGATGTACATCAAGACACTCTCTCTAAGACTGAACCACTACAGCCTGTCAGAAACAACATTGCTATTACTGATTGAGCACTATTAAGGCATTGCAGTGTGTCTAACGGGACCAAACCTGTGTTTACAGGACTAATCTCTGGCTGATCAACAAACTCAGTCAACCCAGACTACTGTAAAGTCTTTTCCACTCTCCCCATTGCCTTTGCCATGTTGAACAGGAGGCCTTATTATAGGTCAGTGGCTGACTGGAGGCTGAGGAACAAACCAAAGCCCCTGGCAGAGCTCACGTTGTTCCCCTCAGACCTGTTCAGGCTCACTGGAGACCAGTGCTGGAGGCCGGGATAGAGAAAGTGGCTTCTGTGCTTCAACCATGCCCAACCTCTCTGGCTTCACATGCCTGCGTGTGAGGTGGGCGGCTGGGCCAAGCCAAAGAGCGACCCAAAGAGAATGCTGTGTACTTTGGAATATTTTTCTTAACCCATGTCTTATGGAAAATATACCAATTCGGGAGCACTTAATAGAGTATTTATGTAAAATTGACAAAGATAACACAACTTTGCCCCCCTATGATATGTTAACTTTCTGAGAGTATATAGGATGAATGAGTGTGATTTATTCCAATCTGTCAGACGATGTTGCACTAGAGGCTCAAAACATACTAAAAGTGCGAAAGTGCTTCTGACACAAGATAGGCCTAGTGCAGCAGCCTCAAGGGAGACGATTAAGAAATCCTCTGGATACCAGTGAGAGTTTACACACTTTTTCGTTAGCCTTAAGCATACTACAGGCAAAAATGCTTTCAGGGCATTATTCACCATGAAAACAAATATCTTGGGACGACAATTGCAGTTTTATCAGCATGTCTTAAGTCACAGCTTTCCCCCTATCAAGCTGGTCTTTCCTACACCTCATCTTTCTGAGTCACTGTAGGAGCTGGCTGATAAGGACTGACTTGGGCAAATCATCAGGATCCTCTTCATGGTGCAGCAAAACAGTATATGCAAGAAGCTGGAGTAATCCCGTCCTCATGAATCATACTTTCCCCGTCCTTCCTATTTTTACAGCTGCTGCACTTCTAGATCTGCTCAAATGCTTTACTCCTCAGTGACTGAGAAAGACAAGAAACTCAGAGTGTTCAAGACTCAGGTTCTCACAGTCACTCTGCTTCCTCACAGTCTCTGCATAAACAACCACCAACGATCCCCTCTTGACCTTCAAACGCATGCAAGCATTCATGCCCACAAATGTGTGTGTGGGAGCATAATGCTCTATGCACATGCATTTCACGAAAATCGAATCTGAGAATGAGTAATGATTTACAGGCTCTGTTTTTCTACTTTGATTTAGCCAATTGACTTTAAACCACAGGAGGTAAAACTACAAGAATGTGATGCCATATCAGACTGTCACAAAATCAACACTTGGAAAGCATTGAACAAACACTGAACTATTGTATTGACAATGGCCAATGCTTGAATCAGAGACAGGATGTGATTTATGAATCACTAAAGACTAAGTAACCGTAAGGGATTAGCAGAAATAATAGTTTCTGAAATCAGAAATTAGGGTAAATCAGCGACTAAGATACACAAAAGTGAAAGACAGACTTAGTTCATGTTTTGAACAGGAAACTGCTGTTTATCTTTTTCACTGTTTATATGTTTCACTGTATACTGTTATAATGATGTCTCACATTTCTGACAGCTTGTAAACTCACGATCAATAACACAAATGGAACGACTATAGTGACTGTTACTGCACAGTTTGCCAGCTTTCTTTGCTTTCAGAGCTACGCACATCAATCAGATGAAAACATTTCCATTTGCACAAGCTGAGGTAAGGATAGCACACTGTAATTTATGTGTCAACCTCGTACGCACAAAATGTGCTAGTGTTGCACCCATGAGCAGCACTGATGAATAAACCATTTGGCCAGGCTGTTGGGATCGGAAGCCCTGTCACAGCCCATTAAAAGGCTGAGACAGAGGGACAAGCTAGGGCCTGTAACCCTGCGCCTTTGACCTCTCAGCTCAGCATTGTGGTCCTAATGCTGCCTTCATGCAGCTCCACTAGAAAAACTGCCAGTCTGGGCTGTGGTCTGCCTTTTGCCCTTTTGCCCCCACTTCAATTTGTCATGCCAGCATCGCGTGCCCAACCATTTGTGTTGGCACAGCTTGCATCTCTGGGGCAGCAGGAAAGCCATTAATCTAGGGCTAGTGGGTCTTTAGGGACTATGTGAGGACCATTGGTCACCAAAACACACCCTGATCTTGGTCAAAGATGCAGTCAGAAATAGGAGCCATAATTTAAGAAATATGTAAAAATATTTGAATCTGTAGAAATGCTAAATAAATAGGAGTTGTTCACATGTAAAATGTGATTACTTTATATGTCTTTGATCCTATTTTCCTGCTCTGCTTCCACTCACAGAGGACTGATGGATTTTAAATGTGCATAGGATAAGCCTGCTTTTACATGCATGCAAGCACTGCACATCACAGACATAACATAAATGTAGGGTTTTCATATCATGTCCTCTGCATCCGCTACAAAATGTATTTAAAGAATTACATCAACTATTTTTTGTTTTCACAAAAAAAAGAGACATATTTTAAGTTCATGCACTGAAAACTATGTGGAGGAGTACATGAATGCAACAGTTCCAGGAAAAGAATAACAAATGAATATATTTCCATCTGATCAGCGTTTTTTTCTCCATGGTAGATTCTCTGCATCCCTTATCCACCTCGCTATCATGCATGCAGACAGAGGAGTGGAGGGCAATTAAAATGAAATAGGAGGTTGTAAAGTTTTGAGAGGATTTGAAATGTTAAAAGCACTGACCAACCTCAGAGAGAGAAAACCCAAATCTCTGTTGTGGGGTTTTGAAGTGTCAGTGAAAACTTACTGTAGAGACAGAAATGGAAAATCTACCAAGGACATGCTCTTATCTTACTTTGGAAATACCTTCCTTTCTACGGCAAGACTGATGACCACCATTCCTTTAAAGCAGCAGTGACAGCCAGCAGAGTACGTATGAGGACAGCAGTGTACGTGTGTGTGTGTAATCATGACTACAGAGTCAAACAGTCCACACATCACCAGGCCTTTTACACTTAGCTACAATCTTGGAGGAATTTATGAATGGTGTTTGGTAGGTCAGGGGCTTCCTTCCCACAGCCTGCTTCAAACAGGCTTGAATAACCTCAGTGATGCAATCTCTCCACAGACGCCCAGCTGATGTTCCATTGTTAAGAAAAGAAAAAAGTAATGGTGGTAGGGGGTTAGCACCCCAACTTTAAGTGGGAAAAATGACATCACAGTAGTAAAAAAGCACCCCTGATAAGGTATGTGACTTCAGTATATTTGTGTGATCTTGCTCTGGACTTGAAGGGTCCATATGTAGTTTATCGGCTATGTTGAGTAATTGCACCACTGTGATTGTGTACTTGGCAGCCACCGCTCTACTCTTTACGTCGTCTGAGTGAATATCTGAACAATATGTAATTGCTGGCAATCGCAGCGTTAGAGTGTGTATAAAAAGAAAGGAAACTGAGGCTGCGGTAAGCATGACGGGATGTCTTTACTAGCCCCTGCTTAAGCTGGAATGTTGACATCAAACAAGCTGAGAGTCTTTAATGTAGGTCAGAGGAAGGGTGCTGCAAGGTACAGTAGATTCACCATGTGATGAGCATAGTGAATCGACCTGGTCGAAACTGTGCCAGATTTGCTCCATATTGTTCAGAAAGACAAAACCATGGGTGTGTGCAGCCTAGAGAAGTCTCCTACCATTGGGCAGATGGATGTAAGTGAATAAGGCCAAAGATTGTTTTAGTTTCCGAGGGAGGATCTCAACGTCCCAGAGACAGTGTCTAGTATTTTTAGAACCAGTTTCCCCTCTTTGTTAGACGCTTCTCATAAGTCTTTGGCGCAAATCACCAAATCCCAGTCCCCAATGAAAACAAACCAATACTCACCTGTTCCATTCATTTTCCTGGAAGTCAGGGGAAAAAGAACAACGTAACAGTAACAGAGATGAGGATGACACATCAGGCTGGGTGGCTGGCTGAACTGGTACAGTAGCAAGTTGTGAGTCAGATGCTGAGACTGGAAAGCAGGGAAGCATTTGAAGAATGGATGACTATGTGGTGTATGTGATTCACCGCTTGTGTGGTGAACCTCTCAGAGAAGGGCCATGCCACCGGGCCCTGTAAAAGCTTGTCTGTTATTCCACATTTCCAAGCACTAGGTGCGTTTATTGCTGCACCAAGACTCACAAAAGCCTTGGGGCCAAATAGGTGTGTAATGGCATTGCATTGAGCCCGGCTGGCTGACTGGCGTGGTGAGAGGGAACAGTTGACAACATAGGAGTCTGATCCACTCTGCAGTCTTTACAGCATCATGAACTCATTCTCACTCTCTTGAAGATTCATCTGTCCCACATCTTTCCCAGCACTCTTCCTTCTTTGCCTTTTTTGCTCTTACTCCGTCTCTGCCCTCCCACTTGTGCTCCATTTTCCATCTTAATCCCTCCCTCTTTTCTTGTCCCTTTTCTCTTTTCTTTTTTCTTTTTGTTTGGTCCTCTGCAACACTTTGACTCTCTCTCTTTGGAGACAGACGCTTTAACAAGCCTGCCCCAGTGGGCAGTAGACAGAGAGGGGAGGCTATTTTTAGATTGCACACAGATTAAAAGTGGAACGTTTTTTCCTTCATCCTTGTAAAGAGTCCTCTTCTCTCTCTTTCAGTCTGTAATGGAGTTTAGCATCTCTGTGGGGGATCTCGTGTTACCTCCCCCACACATACTCTTCTCTTCCCCTCCGCCAGACTCATCTCACCCCCCACCACCAACACACTCATCCTCTCCAAACACTGACATCATTCGACAGACCAAACTCCTTCCTCTGCCTGTGGGGGCTGTTCAGTTCTGTCTGTACAGCATGAAATGGGTGAGTCTCAGCTCCTGACACAAATCAAGGAATGGGAGAAAAAAACAAACTGTCAGAAAACACACATCTACTGCAGGAAAAAGAGCCCGATATATCATTACATCCCCATTTCAGTTCTCCTCACATGACCTTTTTCCTCAGCGACACTACCACAGTAGGCACATACACACACATGCACACACGCGCACACGCACACACACACACACACACACACACACACACACACACACTGTTAAAAGGGTGTTAAAAGAATAAATCACACAGTGCATTAGGTACAATTAGGCCAGTGCTTTATCCAGGAGTCTGGGAGATGACGGGTGAGCTTACTTCAGCGTTTTCCTGTCTTGGACCAAAACCAAAGTCTGACTTTTTCCTCCTGTCTCTGCACACACACAAACACACACACATATATACACACACGCTTCCCCCACCATGTGGATCACCTCATCTCTGGCCTGAACTGGTGAAGTGAGAGGGGGAGACATGGCCCTGTGGGTTTTACTAGTCCTACTCTCACTGACCCATGCCGAGGTCTAAAGTCGGATACAGCTCCTGTTACTTTCCTTGAATATGGTCCCATTCCTTTTAAAATATTCTGTTTTTAGCATTGCAGCTTTTTCCTCACCCTTAATTTGAAGGAGTGAGCTCTTAAGGCGCGGGTGATATTGCGTGGTAGACGGCCTGGCAGGGACCAAGCAGGAAATCTTTCATTAAAACTCACTCAAGGTCCATCATGACTTGAAGCTCTGTGTTGAATATATTGAATAATAAGTGACAGAGAGCAACTCTGTTGAAGGGTTTATGATGTCCTCCATCACAGCCTGACCAATGAACCCTGGGAACTCTGTTGAAAACCAGCAGTCTAGATAAATCATAGATTAAGGACTAAAATCTTAAGCTTCTGATGGACAGCTGTGTTTGAAGTTGTCTGCGGGCCTGTGTGTGCTTGATCAAAGACTTTTTTGCCCATGAACTTTCATGATATTCTCACAATGGAGCCAGAACAAAGAGCAAAAGAGTGTGAGCTAGCTGTTGTAAAAGAAGAGTGAAACATGAGGAGGGAAAGTGATAAAGACAAACCAAAGGAGAAAATGAAGTCTAATCACAGAGCACTCTGGTGAGTTACAGCGCATCAAACCACTTCAAATTGCTCCTTCTCAAGCATATTTTATTGATGTTTTGGGAGCTGCAGTCAGAAAACAAGGAACACATTTGGGCTAATTGTCGATCACACGTAAAAATATCTATGTGGGATATGTTACTTTATCCAAAACATATGGCGCAACTGAGAGGAGCTGCTCTCCAACAGAAATAGATGTATCCAACTGATTTACCAAAACACTGCCACCCCCACTCTTTCTTATCCTTCCCTTCATCTCACCCACTATGAAAATCGTGGAAAACAAAATGTCAGCAATAATGGGGAACTTCTTTCGTGAAATAGAATAGCTGAGGCCAAGCATGTTATTTCATAAGCAGAATGCACATGAGTGCCTCTGGGAATATGAAGAGCCCTGTGGCAGCTCTGGCTCTGGCCCAGTCTTTGCTGTAGTTAGAGGGAAACCTGATAGTAATACCTCTGCTCTGCCCACCCTCTTTCTCCCTCGCTGCTCCCCTCTGAGTCTGTCATTCTAGCCAAAGGAGGTGCCTGGACCACAGTGACAGTCTACCATCTGACAGAGCCACGAGGATTTAAAAGGGCCAGACTGAAGTGGCTTTCCCTGCAGCATCAGTAGCTCTCCCTGGAGCATCAGAGACTGGTGATCTGCATATATGTCTGGAGACAAGAGAGAAAGAATGGCAGAGGTGGAAAGAAGACAGAAAAGGCGTTGTTCAGAAGCAGGGAGAGTGAAGAAGATAACATCAGTGTTCTCTGCTGATAGTGAGACAGACCGGGGATTCCCTAGCCCCTCTCCCAGGTGTAGCCTGTGTCTACAAGACAACTAAGCTCCTTAGATGTGTTTAAGCTTCTCAAATAAAAGTAGCTGAGAGAAAGAGGCATTTGTGGTCCGGGCGATGATCTGCCTATTAGGCTTTCTATTGTTAGAAGAAATCTGAAAGCCCAAGGTTTCCTTTTTCAGACCTGCAGCAGGAAAAGCCTTTCTGCTCCAGGGCTACAGAGCGTTTATGTTGTTAGCATACCTGGAGCTGTGCCTCCTGCAGAAAACATTCTCATTTAGCCCTGGGTCTCTGGGAATTATGGGCAGAAGTATTCCATCTGTGGGGCTGGCTGCCACATACAATGACTGGTAAAGTTGAAATGTTAATGACTTGATCTGCCTGATACACCAGTGTTGACAGTCTCAGATGTAATGTCCTCTTAGTAAGTGCTACTCAACATATGTAACAAAAAACAAAATATAAACTATTAAAACTGTTTTTTCTCCATTCTAGCCAAAATAATTGGTCCTTAAATCCTGCAACTTTTACCCAAACTGCTTAACCAAATTTATGCATCACAGGTAATCCTGTAATATACTATAAATTTGCAGATTTCCTGTATGTTTTATGCCTGCAGAGTAAAAACTGTCCACAAGAAAACAGATGTTACCATACACATCTATGGCATGATGACACTTGTGCAAGAATCTGAGCCATATGTAGCTTTCCAGAGTCAACATCCTTATGATAATGCTGTCGGCATGAGATGATTTAATACTGTGTTAACATGTAGCAGGACAGCCTTCCCAGGGCTACATAAACACCACACAACCCAAAGCAGGAACAACCCACTGCACCTCACACTGATGAGGCCATTGTTAGCCCACTGCGAGTGGATCACTCCCATAATCTGTGAATACATCCGCCTCCACAGTACACTAGCTGTATCTGTTGTACTTACTTGTAATACCACTGTGGCTCACAGGGAGAAGCTCTGTTAGTTTAGCCCAGCTGCACAAGCCCACTCACTAGATCTGGCTAAAGATGGAAGCTTTTGAAAGTCACCCCTCTAAAAAAAAAGTTAGATTTCTTACAACCTACTGAGCAAAGTGGGACTATGTCATATGAAATGGTGTACACCACTTGGTTTATAACTATTTTATCAAAAAGTTAATTTGCTATCTTGTCGTCAAGGAGAACCTAGAGGGCTAATATAGATTAGAAACACACTTATCTCTAGTATCAGTGGTCATTTTTGGCCTCAGTGGTTGTCTAGGAGCTGATAGCATCTCGCAGACTGTCAATCTTATGTCTGACATCAGATGGCGAGTGAAAAAGATTGGCAGATGAAGCCACACTCTTTGAGTTCCCCGTTGCTTTAACCTCTCCCATCTGCGTCAGCAGTCACACATGGTTCACATAACAAATCCCTTTCTTCTCCTTGGCAGTTTAGGACTACATGCAAACACGGAAATGAGATATACACTACTGTGCTGAGGCTGAATCTTGAGCGGTGGGCACCAACTTTCTACTGCAAAGATATAACCAACAGATAGCCATGAGAAACCTCAAGGGGCCATTTAAACAAAAACACATGTATGTGTGTGTATACGTGGCTGCACACACACACAAACACACACACACACACACACACACACACACACATACACACACACACAGACCAGAGACACACATAAACAAACCCACACACAAACAAATCTAAATTCTCTCACACACACGTACATACACACAGACTCAATCAGTCAGCTGTGTTGACGGAGATGACCACTCTGTCCATAGAGTCAAATGGGTTCAGGCAGAGCAAAAGATGCTACATGAAATAGGATTGCTATGACTGTGACAGGAAGCCAAACTTTGCCTCCAGGGCTGTTTTTATGTTTAAATGAGACTTCTTGGATAGATAGATTTCCTGTTTTTGCCATCAGTGGAATATTTATTTATGGCTTGGCAAATGTGACTGTCCGCTGACGAAGAGTGGTAAATTTACATGAATAACCAGATTTAGTATTTCTCTTTTTGATCCCTTTAGATTTACAACTTTCCTAAATGTAAAAGCAAACGGAGAATCTGGGACACAAACAGCAAAACTGAATAAAAGAAAAAAGAATCAAGCAAATGAAAGGTACATTTCAACCAGCCTGACACTCCCCTCAAATGACAATGTTTAACTTTAATTTATACTGAAGTTTGTCATTACTCCACCCCGTCACTTCACCCATCTGTGCCTCCCATTTCTACAGCCCAGCCACCTGTTTTAGCCCTATAAAAAGTGAGTGTATTACCCTTGAAAAGTGAGTGTTAAGCACTCAAAAAGTTTGTGTGAACAAACTGTATCTTTTCCTCACAGTGTGACTGTATATATTCAGACCTGCAGCTTTTTCTGTTTCCTGCAACTTTTGTGTACAAATACGTCGTGACCCATTCTCATGTGAAGGGAAATGGACGAATGTGAGGGGAATGTAGTCAGTTGAGCTGTCATAGATCAAGATAGAGCTGCTGGCATTGACTGAAGAAATATGAAGCAATCAATCTATTCTTTTGCTAAAAATAAATAAAATCCAGTTGGCTAAATTTGTTTCCAGGATTAAGAATGAATTAATTGAGCTTCCCACGCGGTGATAGTTTAAATGTCAATCTCAGCATGAGTTTGTGAGTGTGTATGCTTGCATTAGTTTTAGCATGTGGGTGGCGGTTGGAGATCCTTTAAGTTGAGGGAGTTCACACACACAAACACACACACACACACACACACACACCCTCCCCCTAAAACAGACTGAATGTGAATGTTTGGCTGTGCCAGCTGTGTGAGCTTGAGGCTGGGTGTGGGGTGTATACAATTGTCTGACAGACTGCATGGTGTGTATACACATAGTCATAAACAGAATCTGGAGCGGAAGCACTGATCACCTAGATGTGCTTGACCTTATGACCCTGGGGCTGAACTGTTATGATTCACTATGTGTAATACTTTGCCCATACGGCTGGAGGAAACACTGGGCGCTGCACTGGACCACAGCCAGAGAAGTGAGTGTGTACGTGAGATGGGACACACGTGCTAGAGAATTTTCCTGATTTCATCTTTATTGTTTAAGTTCTTGTATGGAAGTAAATATAAATTACCCAAAAGTCTGTTTGCGTGTCTGCGCATGCAAGTGTGTAAACATGTCTGTGTCCAAGTCTTTGATGTTGACCACAGTGAGAGAGAGAGAGAGACCCACAGAGACCCACATTTTTGTATCAAAAACATCTGCATTTATATATAACTACTCTCAAAACACAAGAACAGAATTATATGTGTGCTGCAAAAGTGGGAAAACTGAATCTGCATTGCCAACTTGTTTGAAGAGGAGCTCCTTAAATATCCTTGGAATAAAAACAACTATGGCCCGAACACCTAAGAGAACAAATGAACAGCTCACCTGGATTTTCAAGGCCCGTCATACCGCACAGGTGAGACAAGCAATGCTTTTAAAAACATTCAAGACCCTGTTTTCACAGGATGACAGTTTTACCTTCTAACCTGAGGGATATATACCTTTAAAACTCTCGTGGCTGAGTGTCTAAGAGTAACAGCGCTTTTGACAAACAAGCAATTGTCAGGATGTGGACCTTTTGCACTGATGCAGTGTGATGTGGGTCACTGGGAGGACATATATATATAGAGAGAGACAGTGTGATGGCCATATTACGCAAATGCTGCTTTCCCTTCTTTGCGTCTGTACGTGTCTGAGTATGTGGACATGACTGAATGGAAATATGCCCATCATCTGCAGTTTATGTCATTCCAGCTTTCAACTCCTAAAGGGCCAAGAAGCCACTGTGAACTCCTTGAGCAAACACTTTGGAGCAACAGTGCGGGATGAAGATCTAGCAAACATGCCCGTTTGAACCGGAAATATTCAGCGGGGTTAGAACTTATAGCTGTTTGAACCGGGGACACTAGAGAGGACCTGGCAAATATATGTGTGTTTGAAGGCCAAACAGTGTTGAAGGCAGAGCTCCCATGGGGAATCTGACAGTAGACCCTGATAGTCAGCTGCTGCTTACTCTCCACTATGCTGACAGTTTAAATAAGACGGCACAATAAGCTCAGTCATCGAGGAAAGGATCCCCTCATCCCCTTTATGAAGACAAGGTGCCATTCTGAACTCCCCTATAGCTGGAAAACAATGGATTCTTTCGTATTCAGAGTGGTCCAAAATACACTATACACGTACTGTACATGCACATACCCCACACACGGAGAGATACAGAGAGAAAGAGATTCATTATCCCATTCTTCAATGGCATGAGGTGCCAGGTTCATTGACTGACAGAGCTAATTAGAGAGGCATGAAAGTTTAGGCAGCATGTGACTCCTCTGACCCATGAAAAACCTGTCATGTTTGTTGGTTCAATTGAGGGCACTATCTTTTCATTTCATCTAACTATGGTATCAAGTTTCACTCAGTTGTGCCATAAACAGCCATAGAACAAGCTTCAAATAAAACCCAGTATTGTTTCTGCATATGAGTGGCAGATTATTCCAAACAATAGTGAAGCTGAGATAACTTCAGTAAACCCGGTAGGCGATGTGAGATAAAACAAAACCCAAAAAAAAAAACCTTTCTGGCTTTTGTGAAAAGTGGTGCCTCCTCTCTGAACCTTTTCAAAATGACGTGTCTGTCAACATTTAAAATGAATGTGGTCATCTGTCCATGACACAGATTGCTGTGCCACGGATGACAGTCATCAGTACTCCTAGACAGAAGCTTTGAAGTGAGACCACAGCGCGCTCCTTTCCACCCAGTTCTCATGGCTTTCCCTTTAAATAGAGCATGACATCAGACTCTGCACAGGTCTACCGGCCCGAGCCCAAAACAAATGTGTCCAAACAATGCCACATCTGGAGCAAAACGCAGGAGTGAGAGGGGAAGAGCAGGAATGTAGCGGAAAAGGGGTTGAAAAAGGGAAAGCGGTCCTAAAGCTGTTTAGCTCTAGGACCCTGGCCAAGGCGTCTGGGGATGTGCCTGAGCTATAATTTACTGGTGATTCCCCTTGCTTCCCTGCCCTCAAAGACCTGATGTCACTACTGCATACCCAAGCATCACGCAGAATGAACCTTTGAAGCACTACTGACTTTCTTAGTGTAATACAGTAACGTGTCTGTTCTTATCTATTTTAATCTCAGTACATTGAAAAGTCCACTACAGTCCAGCAAAACTTACTGATATCAAACAACTCCTACAGACAACCGCCAACCACTGTGCTACTTGTATGGTGGTAACCCAACTTTAACACTATAACCTCTAAGTTTCAGACAGTTCGCAAAGAAGAGAAAAGCAATTTCTTGTTTGATTTGGCTCATTCTTCTGACTTTTCTGTGCAGATGCAGGAGGAGGTCTTCAGAAAGTCTTCTCAGGCAGCCTGTTCTTGTTGTCACTGTCAGAAGCAATCAGAGCTGCTGGGTCTGCATTCACGCAGCAGAAGGAGCGGAGGAGCAGGCAAATATTCAGGCCAATTTTCTGCCTGTTGGATAAAGTGTCTAATAAACACATGACGGCGGAACAGTTATTTGTCAGTAGACACATAGTATACTGCCTTCCAAATGACAGAGATACTTGGACTTGAATGCAGAATGCATAAAATGTACGCAGCAATACACAAAGACATATATGCACACAGTAACACACATACGCATCAGTCTGCATATCTGAGTGGATTTGTGTGGGAGCTCAGGGAGCCCTTTAGATTGAAGGTGTGACCTGACAAACAGAGACGTACGGTAGGATGGAAAATATGCCGAATGTGTCCTGTTTGAAGAGGAGGACACAGATAGGGAGGAATAAGAGGAGAGGAAGGAGGTCGGGAAAGAGTTGAAATGATGGAACCCGAGGGACTCTCCTCTCTCCCATAAGTCATGCTTTTTACATCTGCAGCGCCTGCAGTCTGCTCAGCTCGAGAAGCCTCAGCCTCCAGATCCTATTTACAGGCCCGACTCGAAGGTGTGGGCTAACTAGGTGGTCAGTAAGAGCGCCACCAGCTGGAGAGGGCACCAGAGAGAATGGAGGACGAAGTGACTGATGCACCTTCTTATTTTAGACCATTTATACTTATATGCCTAGCGGTTGAGCAAGTTTAGGGTGACAGTAGAGCTGAGAAAGAGATGGAGACAGGCCTGCATAGCCAGCTCAAGCAGTTCAACTCTTGAGAGCATCCTGATGTCGTCTGTATATAGACAGCTATGGGAGTTAAAGTTAAACATGCTGCCATACCCTCTACATCCCATATAATGAAATCAATCTATTCAAACAGTATAGAGACATTTGCCAACCATGATAATGTAGATCATGAATTTCATAATGAGAAAGAATGCTCTAGCTAACACTATGGTTTCCATCCTCAGCTCTATCAAAACAATATTTATTTAATTCATACCACAATAGATTTTACTGTAGCGACTACACTATAGCTCAATAACGTTTGAGGCACGATCCATGATCCAAATCTAAACGGAAGAGTGGCCCCACCACCACAATTCAAAACAGATGATTGTAACTTGCTATCACTCTAAAACTGACAGGACTTGTCAAACACAGAGGTTGTTTCTGATACTGTTAGAAGTTTGTTTATATCAGCTAAGTTTGTAAACCAGCACAGGCCTGTGTTTTCTGTTATGATCAGTTGACACACAAAATGTTGATTTTTAATCATGAAGGCAGCTCTTCAATTATGTACTTAAATTTAGCTGAAAATTATATGGGCAGGGGAATTAAGGTTTGGCTTTCTAATGTGTTTATTGAAAAAATAAAAAAAAGTTTTACCACCAACTCTGATGTTCTCAAAGTTGTAGTGACTGGTAAGAAATCTGGGGAGCTTGTCAAATTAAATCTAAATCTGATTATTAATTACACATTCGAAACTCATGCCATTCAGGTATGACCAAGTAAAGACATTATTTCTTTCTTTGCCGT
Organism: Oplegnathus fasciatus; assembly: GCA_003416845.1. Taxonomy (NCBI): domain Eukaryota; kingdom Metazoa; phylum Chordata; class Actinopteri; order Centrarchiformes; family Oplegnathidae; genus Oplegnathus; species Oplegnathus fasciatus. The sequence continues at coordinate 204,192 of NTHP01000227.1, read as the reverse complement.
GTTTTTTGCTCACGTTAAAGTAGAGACACTTTCAAACTGTCCTTTTTCTAATCCAAAAGATGGAGAGAGAGCGCCGTTCCCAGGGACCACATCACGTATCTTTGAGTACGAGTAGCGTGTGTTTCCCAGGGGATTATCTACAGTATGTTGATGCCAGCTGTCAGTAAAATCTTAGGGAAAACAGTATGGTGTTGCAGTGTCTTCACAGTTTACTAGTCACACATTCTTTGATAATTCAATAGTCAGTTTGACAATATGCCAATCACTGCTGAGAAGATGTTGGCTCGATTTTTTTGTCATTGACCACAGCGGTACATAATGCACAAATTATGATCAAGGGATTAACCCCATACCTGTGTAGGCCTTTGTGTCTGTCTCTGTAGTTGTGCTTGAAATATGACATTTGTACATTTGCCTGAGTCTAGGTGAGCAAAGCAATGAGAGGGACAATATTTTGTGTCAAAGACAAATGTATCAATCATTTAACCAGTAAGATTCATTTTCATTTACTTCATCATCTCCTTAAAATATATCTCAACCAGTTATTTAACACCAATACACTGGTGATGAAGGGCAGATTGAACCACTGACATGGGGTCACTGTTCAGCTTTCACTATTGAAGCCTAATGAAAGTCAGCTCAGCCCTGTCAGGAGTGAGGCCAGAGGTCGTGACCGTATCAGTCGACGTGGGAATTAAGGGATGAATAACCTCCCCGGTCTTACGTAACCTTAGTGACTGGTCTGGACAGCACCTGCTGAGCTGATAATAAACCAAACTTATAGCCATTATCATGCCTGTTAGACACTGAACTAGATTTAATACTTACTGAGTAGTCTCATAGTCACAGTATCTGGCTGTGGGATTATGATTAATAGTCTTTAGTAAGGTAAGATGAAATTGCAAATGTGTATTAATCATGAAAAGAAAAGAAAGCGTCTCTCCTTGGAATGTAAAATTACACTTCCTGAGGTTTCCGTCCACACGTCAATCTCCACACACACTCTCAGGTTACAGTGAAGTCATCCTGCCTGCGTATATTTTCATCACAGGATCCCTGTGGATGTTTCCTTAGAAGACTTACTTTAACTATGACCTACTGTTGCAAGTGTTGATCTTTCCATATTTCTCTCTCCTGGTAATCATGCATGAGCGCAGTGGTGGTGGCGGAAGAGTGGGGGCAGTGGAGCTGTCAGGGAGTCTAGAGTTACATTAACGGGCAGCATGAGAGGCAGGAGGTGGTGGCGGGGTGAGGGGTCATGATGCCCTGACAAACAAAATGAGCCACCCAGTGAGGAAGTCAACAAGAGATGCTTTCCCCCGCAGCCCTAGCAACAGCAGCTGCTGGCAAACATGTGTGCGACAAATGTGCCATCTGAACCAATGACAGGGTCTCAATCATCACCATATGGGGTTGCCGCACAAACATGTCACATAAACACAGCAGAGAGGGTGGGAGATAGACTGCAGGGGGTGAAGAGAGACAGAGGAAGGGGAGGCAGCAGAGACAGACACAATAAAAGATAACGAGGCAGATACTGATAGGATATGTCAAGTATTGTTGATATCGGGAATGCAGCAACAACAAACTTCCCTTGAGGCTCACTGGTGGTCTGTTTACAATACAGACACTCTCACAGTTGAGGAGACTGCTTCACTAGGGTTAAATGTTATGATGACTCCCTGTTGGGAAAATCATGAGAGAGATGCTGCTGTTAGCTGGACTGCAATCAAGCAGGTTTTTATTGTGGGTTCTATTGTTGCCCTTTGGGGCTTAATGACCAGCAAACAGTCTCATGATGGCCTCCTTCTGCCATTCTATCCCACTAAAATCCCCTTTTATACAAACTGTCCTGACTGACAGACCAGATGAAGCTGGAAGATCACACACACAGCACTGCTTTCTTTTTCTTCTGGGTTCCTTCACAAGAATTTTTATATAATAGTCTGTGTCCGCTGATGATTCCTCTTCATTCACAGTCCAAATCTACATTGTATAGTACCCGAAATGTTTTCAATCTGTCCTTTTCATTTTCTGCACTTTCATTTCATAATTTTATTTGCCTCAGCCTTCTGTCTGTCCTCTATCTCATGCTCTTTTTGTATTTTCCTCTCTTTTTCTCTCCCCCTCGCCAGCTCTGGAAAGTACATTCACACAGTTCAACTGTGACACAAGGACCGTCTCCTCCATGGCAGACCATGCTTGTGTTTTTTCAATTAAGCCGGGCTCCTGTACACTATTCATTTGGGAAACCATAATTCTCATGGCCCAGCAGAAGCTAATGGAAAGTCGCTTAGGTTTTTTTTCCGGGAGAGGTATCGGAAAGACCCGTTCCCTAAAAGCGTGTCTGACTAGTGTGGATGGAGAATAAAACCATAGGAATACTGTCTATGAGAATACGGGAGGTGTTGACAGGAGGTGAAGGCCTCACTAAGGGGTATCAGGGTGCAAGAAGTCATAGGGTGAATGGGAGCAGGAAGGAGGTGAGTGAAAGAATACAGATGGATGGATTTCCAAGGGAATGTGGATGAAAGTGAGTGAGTCGCAGGCCGGATCTGAATTGCCCAGCGGGGAGGAGGACAGATCCACTGAAATCACTTCAAAGCCTGGTGTCACTGGGCTGCAGATGAGTACAGACTGTCTCCTGCCCTTTTTTATTTACAGAGATGAGCCCCAATAGCCTGTTGCATCCATCTGCCTTAAAAGGCAATCAACAGTGTAAATAAATATCTCCAAACGTGCCCACACACACACACACACTCAGGTGCAGTAAATGTCCAACATTTAACAGCTCATCTAAAATTAGAGGGTAGTATCACTGTATGGCTGTATATTACTCTAGCACTAGCCCAGACCAATAATAAAAGTCAACAGAGTGATGTTAAATTTACCTGACAACAAAAGCAATTCAGAAAATACAGAATTATCACTGAATATGAACTTCCAGTCAACTGTTGCTAAAGTTCCCATCCCATTACCGATGTCTCATCTTCCTTTTTCCAGAACGTCTCAGCCCCTGTCTGACCCTCTTCCTTGCCTGACCAGTAGGAGCAATTTATCACCATTAACATAAACCTTTCACTGAATGCTGACTCAGCCTGCGTTCACACATAAACAGTATCGGAAATGTGCAAAGACACAGACATACATAAAGTATATTCATGTGTGCATGCTCACACATGCACAAACACACACCTACCTACCATTGCACATACTGTATGTGCACACACGCACATATAAAGTGGGAGGGACCAAAAATGGACAGCCCCCAATACACCCCC